>BQNB010003483.1:34605-106625 GCA_026074375.1 Tanacetum coccineum | reverse complement strand
GACATTCTCTCTCTAGTGTTTCTCTCTCTAAAAACTAGCCCGATCCAAGAATCGAACCCGTGTTATGATATATGATATACCACAGGTTGGGTCATGGGTCTAGATGGGTTTGGGTCTAGATGGGTCTTCTAGAAACATGGGTCTAGATGGGTCGGGTTTAGATGGGTTGGTTCCGGGTCTAGATGGGTTTGGTGACTTAATTTTTTTTACGTTTGTTGTCCATTTTCGACCGTCTTCGTGCGTTTTCCGATCGATTTTGATTGTTTTTGATCGTTTTCGGCCGAGTTCGACCGACCGATTTTGACCGTTTTTATCCGATTTTGATCATTTTCGACCGATTTCAATCGATTTCGTCTGTTTTCGACCCGTTTCGACCGATTTTGACCGATTTTCACCGTTTCGATCGATTTCAACCGTTTTGACCGATTTTGACCGTTTTCGTACGTCTTCGACCGTTTTTGTCCATCATCTTCACCTGGATCATCTACAACGGCTTGTTCTGATCGAGACATCTGCACGATCTATCATGAAAAGATATCACAGTTACTGAAACAGTCGCAAGATAATAAACAATATTTAAAGCAATTCTTAATTACAAGTTAGTGACAAGATCTTGGGTTAGATACTACAATGTAGATGTGAAAACTTTAACCCATTTAATTGTGAGTGGGTTCATTTAAGTTGTGTTTAATTTCACTCGGGTCAAATAATAAAATAGGTAAAAGGGGGATGTGTGGACAAGGTTTAAAGTCGCCGAGAGACCCCCCTAAATAAAACTTGATTATATAATATGTAAAAAACAAAAACCTTGGTTGGGGCTGGAGTTGACCCTTTCACCGCAGATGTTATCCTATTTGTCGTCGTTTTTTAAAACCCTGGACAAAAACCTTGGTTGGTGTTGGAGTTGGCCATTTCACTGCAGATAGTATCCTATTTGTTGCAGTGGGACTTTGTAAACCTTCTGTTTTATGGATTAGCTATAAAAAAATGATTTCTTATGGGTCAAATGGGTTTATACGGTAAAATCAAGAGGAAGAAGTATTTGGGCAGTAAAGACTAATGTGAATGATAGTTGGGGATGGAAACATATATTGGAAATTAGAGATAAGATTAAAGATCATGTGGCATATAGGATTGGGAATGGTAGACTTATTTCTATGTGGTATGACAATTGGAGCTCTATTGGTCCTTTGGTTAATCATGTCTCTCACAAGAAATTATATGATGCTAGATTCAAGGAAGATATGAAAGTTAATGAGATGGTTAGTGATGGAAAGTGGAATTGGCCAAGAGAATGGATGAAGGAATTTCCTGCTATAACAGGCTTACCAGACCCTCTTACCACTGATTGATGATTTGAAAGGTTAGATGGAAAATGGCAAATGATGATGAAACAAAGTTCTCAGTGCAAAATGTTATGTTGTGTCTTAAGAGATAATATGTCTGTGGTTCAATGGTTGAAAATTGTATGGTATTCACAATGTATTCTTATTTATACTGTGGCTATCAATTCTTGAGATGCTTAACACACATGATAAATTTAGAAAATGAGGGATTAGTACTCCTAATATGTGTGTTCTTTGCCATAATAATCAGGAATCTCATCATGATCATTTATTTTTCAAATGCTCTTATTCTGAGGGAGTATGGGGGAAAATCAAAAAGGATATGGGGCTAAAGTCTAATGCTACAAGCTGGTATGAAAGTGTTCATAATATGACTTCTAGTCCTCATGGTAATACAATTTAGAGTGTTGTTAGAAGACTTGGTTTTGCAACCTGTGTGTATTGTATTTGGTTTAAGAGAAATGCCAGAATTTTTAAAATTGAGGAATAAAGGTGGGAAGACGCATACAATAAGATAGTTGATATTGTGAAGACAAGGATGCTTGGTTTAAAGATTAAGAACAGTTTGGTTGTTGGGAAATTTTAAGGAGTATGGAACATGAGCTGCATAAGCTGTGATAGTAGATTTATACTTATGTGATAAACTGGGTGAGTTGCGAAGAATCTACCCTGATTTATCAATGGGTGTAATTTTTGTTAAGCAGTTTAAGACTTGCTCTATGTGATCCTTATTTCTAAGATGATGCTACCTGTGATAGGATTTTGAGCTTGTTGTAAGGTGTAGCTGTAATTTGTTTCAAAATAATCTTACATGGTGAAAATGTAGTCTTAAAATTTGGATATCCTTAGAGGAGTCTGGTTGTTATGGAAGAGATCAAGTTTGTGGTGAGGTCATGAACTGTGTTCCCTTACCATGCTTTAAAGCTGACAATGCCAGTAGCTTATTCGGTTTAACAGTGTTACCTGAACCTAATATCTAATCCATTTAAGTTTGTGACTACAAACACCAAGTAACCCGATCGAGCTAACTGGAAACGTTGCACAACACACCTAGACCAGTACTAGCCTCGACTAACTAGTCAATATCAGTCCTATCTTACGTTCAAAGCCTGATTAATAAATAAGGTTGGCTAACGCCTAACATACAACCTGAAACTGCATTCAACAAATCAAAACTATAACATTTCACCAATATCACCTAGCTACTTAGGATATTACAACACAAAAAACTACATTTCCCTCTGCAAGATTGCTTTAGGACCAAATGCAGCTAATACCTCACAAATGGAACTAAAGCCCTATCACACAGAAAGGCATCATCCTAAGTGCAGAACCACTAAGAGCTCGTATTATAGTCTATTTGTTCTTTTTGCAGTTTGTTAGGGAGGCATGTCTAATCTTTCCTTAATTCCTGCTTGTAAGTATTTGTTTGGAGTAATATATTTCACCTTTTCACCAAAAATAAAATAAAATAACATAACTTACTTCTTGAATGGTCCTCAAATCTTTATCCAATGTTTCGATGACCCCATTTTGCACCTTCCTCGTCTTATTAGCAAACCTAAACGAGTTCATGGTCTCGTTAAAAAACCTACCCAGTCCCGACACGTGGGCCAAAACTACAAGTTTGGACTTTCCTCCTGTTGTGCATCATAAAAGAAATATAGATATTATTTCTATAAAGATATTAATAATTACTAATTTCAATGGTATTTATTACCTAATGACGCCTCAAGACATCAGAGTATGATTGTATTTCTATAAAGATAATAGTAATTACTAACTTCAATGGTATTTATTACCTAACGACGCCTTAAGATAATAATAATAGTTACTAACTTCATTGGTATCTTTACCTAAAGATGCCTCAAGGGATCTAGTGAGAGTATGATTATTGTATGGAGTATGTTGTTGGTTTGTGGATAAAGCCTCAATCACCATATCTAAAAAGAGCAGTTCGGAAAGTATAGAATTTGATTCTCCGGTGGGAACATCGAGCTTTTTACTGCTAGCCAAATCCAAATCCATCATTTGGAGACAACCATGAATGGTTTCTCCATTAGCTGCCTCCCCCATAAGTTTAAAATCTAGTAAGATGAATCAATAAAAAAGAATGGATCATAAAGCGCACGTGTAGGGGGAGGTTTTGGGGGGGTGAAAACGTGAGTGTGCATAGACTTTTAAATACTAACTGGTGGGACCGACTGCTTTGTGAATTTAATTTTGTTCCACGCCAAATCCTCTTCTTGGACCCTTTCTTGAGCAACTCTAATGTCTCAGAAAAGGATTTCACCTCAACGGGAATGGAGGGGTCCTTAGTATCAAGCAAACCAATTTTTTATCCTTAAAAATTTCTACCATTTCAAACTCAACACTCCATATGATATAATCACGATCCAGCTTCATTAGATCAAACAGTTCTTCAATAGCCAACTCACAAAGCCCCCTTTCAGCACCGTTATCATCCTTAAGAATTCTGTTTTTTGATGGGCCAAACTAAAACAACAATGAAACAATATAAGGAGAAAGGACAACCTCCCTCATATTTTTACGAGAGAAGTTACTAAAAATATCTTCTGTAAGATCTGGCATCATATTTAGCACATTATTACATGTTTAGGGTTTAGCACATATCTTCTGTAAAATCGGTCGAAAACGAACAAAAACGAACAAAAATGGTCGAAATCAGTCGACATGTAATAATGTGCTAAATATGATGACAAATTTTACAGAATATATTTTTAGTAACTTCTCTTGTAAAAATATGAGGTTGTTTGTCCTTTCTCCTTATATTGTTTCATTGTTGTTTTAGTTTGGCCAATCAAAAAACGGAATTCTTAAGAATGAAAATGGTGCTGAAAGGGGGCTTTGTGAGTTGGCTATTAAAGAACTGTTTGATCTGATGAAGCCGGATCGTGATTATATCACGTTGAGTTTGAAATAGTAGAGATTTTTAAGGATAAAAAAATTGGTTTGCTTGATACTAAGGACCCCTCCATTCCCGTTGAGGTGAAATCCTTTTCCGAGACATTAGAGTTGCTCAAGGGTTCAGGAAGAGGACTTGGCGTGGAACAAAATTAAATTCACAAAGCAGTCGGTCCCATCGGTTAGTATTTAAAAGTCTATGCATACTCACGTTGTCAACCCCCCCTCCCCAACACGCGCGCTTTGTGATCCATTCTCTTTTATTGATTTCAGCTTACTAGATTTCAAACTTAAGGGGGAGGCTGCTAATGGAGAAACTATTCATGGTTGTCTCCAAATGGTGGATTTGGATTTGGCTGGCAGTAAAAAGCTCGATGTTCCCACCAGAGAATCAAATTCTATACGTTCTGGACTGCTCTTTTTGGATATGGTGATTGAGGCTTTATCCACGAACCAACAACATATTCCATACAATAGTCATACTCACACTAGATCCCTTGAGGCATCTTTAGGTAAAGATACCAATGGATTTAGTAATTATTATTATTATCTTGAGGCGTCGTTAGGTAATAAATACCATTGAAGTTAGTAATTATTATTATTATCTTTATAGAAATACAATCATACTCTGACTAGATGTCTTGAGGCGTCGTTGTATAATAAATACCATTGAAGTTAGTAATTATTATTATTATTTTTATAGAAATAATATGTATATTTCTTTTATGATGCACAACAGGAGGAAAGTCCAAAGTTGTAGTTTTGGCCCACGTGTCAGGACCGGAGAAGTTTTTTAACAAGACCATGAACACGTTGAGGTTTGCTAACAAGACGAGGAAGGTGCAAAATGGGGTCATCGAAACGTTGGATAAAGATTTGAGGACCATTCAAAAAGTAAGTTGTGTTATTTTTCATTTTATTTTTGGTGAAAAGGTGAAATATATTACTCCAAACAAATATTTACAAGCAGGAATTAAGGAGAGATGGACATGCCTCCCTAACAAACTGCAAAAAGAACAAATAGACTACAATATGAGCTCTTAGTGGTTTTGTACTTAAGATGATGCCTTTCGGCTTTAGTTCCATTTGTGAGGTAGTAGCTGCATTTGGTCCTAAAGCAATCTTGCAGAGGCAAATGTAGTTTTTTGTGTTGGAATATCCTAAGTAGCTAGGTGATATTAGAGAAATGTAATAGTTTTGATTTGTTGAATGTAGTTTTAGGTTGTCTGTTAGGCTTTAACCAACCTTATTTATTAGGCTTTAGCCAACCTTATTTATTAATCAGGCTTTGAACGTAAGATAAGACTAATATTAACTAGTTAGTCGAGGCTAGTACATGTTGTGCAACATTTCCAGTTAGCTGGATCAGGTTACTTGATGTTTGTAGTCACAAACTTAAATGGATTAGATATTTGGTTCAGGTAACGCTATTAAACCGAATAAGCTACTGGCATTGTTAGACATGGTAAGGGCACAGATCCACCAGTTCATGACCTCACCACAAACTTGATCTCTTTCATAACAACCAGACTCCTCTAAGGATATTCAAATTTCAAGACAACATTTCCACAATGTAAGATTATTTTGAAACAAATTGCAGCTACACCTCACAACAAGCTCAAAATCCTATCACAGGTGGCATCATCTTAAAAATAAGGATCACATAGAGCAAGTCTTAAACTGCTTAACATAAATTACACCCATTGATAAATCAGGGTAGATTCTTCGCAACTCACCCAGTTTATCACATAAGTATAAATCTACTATCACAACTTATGCAGACTCATGTTCCATACTTCTTCAAATTTCTTAACAGCCAAAATGTTCTTAAACGTTAAACCAAGCATCCTTGTCTTCACAATATCAAGTATCTTATTGTATGCGTCTTCCCACCTTTATTCCTCATTACTAAAAATTCTAGCATTTCTCTTAAAATCAAATACAATACACACAGGTTGCAAAACCAAGTCTTCTAACAATACTCTAGATTGTATTACCATGAGGACTAGAAGTCATATCATGAACACTTTCAGACCGCTTGTAGCATTAGACTTTAGCCCCATATCTTTTTTGATTTTCCCCATACCCCCTCAGAATAAGAGCATTTGAAAAATAAATGATCATGATGAGATTCTAGATCATTATGGCAAAGAACACACATATTAGGAGTACTAATCCCCCATTTTCCAAATTTATCATGTGTGTTAAGCCTCTCAAGAATTGATAGCCACATTATAAATAGGAATACATTGTGAATACCATACAAATTTCCACCATTGAACCTCGGGCATATTATCTTTTAAGACACAACATAACATTTTGCACTCAGAACTCTGTTTCATCATCATTTTCCATTTAACCTTTCAAATCATCAATCAAAGGGTCTGGTAAGCCTGTTATAACAGGAAATTCCTCCAGCATTCTCTTGGCCAATTCCACTTTCCATCACTAACCATTTCATTAACTTTCATATCTTCCTTGAATGTAGCATCATATAATTTCCTGTGAGAGACATGATTAATCAAAGGACTAATAGAGCTCCAATTGTCATACCACATAGAAATAAATCTACCATTCCCAATCCTATATACCACATGATCTTTAATCTTATCTCTAATTTCCAATATATTTTCACATCCCCAACTATCATTCACATTAGTCTTTACTGCCCAAATACTTCTTCCTCTTGATTTTACCGTCTGAACCCATTTGACCCATAAGGAATCTTTTTTGATAGCTAATCCGTAAAACAGAAGGTTTACAAAGACCCTCACTGCAACAAATAGGATACCATCTGCAGTGAAGTGGCCAACTCCAGCACCAACCAAGGTTTTTGTCCAGGATTTTAAAAAATCGATGACAAATAGGATACCATCTGTATTGAAGGGGCCAACCCCAACCAAGGTTTTTGTTTTTTACATATTATATAATCAAGTTTTGTTTAGGGGGTTCTCTTGGCGACTTTAAACCTTGTCCACACATCCCCCTTTTACCTATTTTATTATTTGACCCGGATGAAATTAAACTCAAACCCAATAAAAACCCACTTAACAATTATAAAGGTTGAAATTTTACCAGACATCTACACTGTTGTATGTATCTACCCAAGATCTTGTCACTAAGTTGTACTTAAGAATTGCTTTAAATATTATTTATTATCGTGCGACTGAACTGTTTTTTCTTTTTATTTGTTTTGTTTCCCCCCCCCCCCCCCCCCCCCCCCCCCCCCCCCCCCCCCCCCCCCCCCCCTTTTTCCCTCCCATCTTTTGTTTTCTGTTTTTTCATGGTAGATCGTGCAGATGTCTCGATTAGAACATGCTGTTGTAGATGATGCTGGTGAAGATGATGGAACAGAAAAGAAGAAAGGAGCCCAAGATGAAGCATCAGCTTGCAGATGATGCGGGTTAATCAAATGTGCTCTCAAGTTGTCCTATATGTTCTACCCATAATGACATTCTGTATCCATATCTCTGCAGACACAAATAAACCATTTGACTTTTTGCTGTTAGAGACTTGTTTTCGTATTTAAAATAAAAATGGCAATATGGCATTCATTATCTGTCGGGTTCGAGCAGAGAATCTTTGGGAGCCCAAGTATGATGTGGCTGATACGCGCCCATTGATGTATGCTTTTGTCGATAACCAATTGTTTTCTTGCTCTTAAAACCAATGATGTATGCTTTTTTTAATGAATTGACATGTGGGACTACAATGTAACAACCATTTGTTTACATGTTTCTATCTTGTGGAATCATATAAGAAACATAATCATTCTCCATATGCCATTATGTCGAATCATATAAAAGCTTCAGCTACTAAGGAATAAAAGGACGAGCTACTAAGCTTTGAACATCAATCCGAAATATGAAATATTTTACATCGACAACAGCACACGAGGTTTTGGACGGATAGATGGGTTGGTGACCAAAGATTGTGTGATAGATTCTCTAGGTTATTCCATTTAGATAGGAGTAAGGAAGGTAGTGAGAGGGACAAGGGGTCGTGGGAGAATGGGGTGTGGGTTTGGAAGTGGGATTGGGGGAGGAATATTAGGGGTAGAGTGTGCAACGAGTTAGATGATTTAGTTTGTGTTTTGAAAAATGTTGTTCTTTATAACACTTATAGGGATAGATGGAAGTGGACGCTCTTTAATGACGGTGTGTTCAAGGTCAAAGATTTAACATGTTTGATCGAGGACAAAATTCTCCATGTGGAAGTGATGGTCAAGAATACGCTTGGAATAGTTAGTGCCCGAAAAAAGGTTAACATTCTCGTGTGGAGAGCTTTGAAATGAAGACTTCCGGTTAGAGAGGAGCTTGATAAAAGAGGGATCGAATTGGATTCAGTGCTTTGCCCTTGTTGTAATAATGTGATGGAATCATGTTCTCATTGTTTGGTCAATTGTGATCTTGCAATGAGTGTGTGGGACAAGGTATTTAGTTGGTGGAAGTTGGGGCGCGTTAATGCTTTTTCATTAGATGAATTTTTTTTCATCTAACGGAAACGTTAATGTCCCTAATATTATATTGTATATTTGGTAAGCGGTTATTTGGACATCCGGGTACTACATTTGGAAAGAAAGAAATGCTCAGTGTTCGGCAAAAGTGACGAGCACTAAATATAAATTAGAGTGGTTAATTTCGGAGAGGTCGAACAATATAAAAGTATGGAGTGACAGCAGTGGTTAAATAATCCTATGAAATGTCAGATATAGTTGGTCCTCTGTACATGTATTTTGTTGTGTTTCATGTTTGCAGCATCTGGTGAGGAAAAAGATGCAATCGGGTCAGGCTAGTTCGTGCGGTTTCAAGAATATATCTGTCATTCGGGTTCTGTTTGCGGGTTATCAGTTGCTCTGTGTAACGATCATTGCAGCTTGTTTATGGTCTATCATTTTTTTCAATTTTTTGTATTGTATGGCTGGCATTTTAGTTTAGTGTGACATGTTCTCCTTGAGGGCCACTCTGTTCTTTTCCTTCAATCCTTCATACTTTATAATTTTTGTCGTTTTGATTATGAGGTTGGATTGGTTTGTTTGGTATATAGGGTAGTGGGGTCTTGTGGTATAGTTTTTTTCTAGCAGTTTGGTATTGAGGGCTTAGGTTGGTTTTCCTTTGTGGTTAGTCTATGCTAGTTTTTGTTGGTTGTATTTGTTTTCTACTCGGGTTCCCTCTCTTTAATCGTCTTGTTTGGAGAGAGTTATGCCGGTGTGTCTGTATAGTTTTTTGTTGGTTTATTATATGTGTGCCTTTAAAAAAATAGATTGTATGCTTTGGTTTCTCTTATGATTGTAATTGTACTCTTTGGCTTCTAGTATCTTGCTAGAAGTTTTCCTTTTTTATATAATTTTTATATTGTTAGCCGTTAAAAAAATATATATAGATTGCTATTCCGTTTCATTACTTTTGAGTAGCGAACAAAGTTTGAATGCGTGTTTTTATTCATTTGTTGTAGTTTGGTAGCGTTTGGGGCCTGTTCATACTCACCAAAGTTGGTAATTTGTACTCGCACATAATGTTTTAGAGTTAATATATTTCAACCGTTAAAAAATGTAAAAAGTAAAAACTTTCACTTGTTACAATTATTGCTAGCTTTTAATGGCTAGTCATTTGAGTTAACAACTTCGTGCACATACGGATTCGGTGATCAATTAGGTGCTACCAATAAAACAAGCTACTATTATTGATCACTGTTGAATCAAGAATCTGATGAGGTGTATATGTTTAAGAATACTTCTCAACACCTTCATGTGTTGTGAAAACAAGATAGAGGAGATAACTAATTAATAAACGTATAGTTTATCGACAACATGCGATATCAATAAACCTTATTTAAAAGTGATATTATCATTAATCGTTACCATACATATCTGATGCTCCATTAAGTTAGCTAACCTTTTGCCACGATGCATTAGCCAACACGGATATCAATCCCGCTTAAACAGAAAATTAAATCGGTTAGTTGTCTTATCACGTGATAGACGTTTCTCACTGTCTGAATGGATTTATTGTGCTCATTTTTCTGCTGTAAGCCTCCGATACGTAGACCCCAGGATTAATGCAGATCGTGTTTGTTTTCGTCGCGACAAACACAACACAATGATAATGGTGAACCAGAAAACTTAAGTTTGGAAGGCTTATAAGATAGCAGCATCTCTAAATGAGTTTTGTGTATATATTGTTTTTTCTCTTCCTTTGTGTTGCCACTTTATTTATATGATGATATTGCGTGATCCTCCATGTGCACAAAAGGGCCAAGAATTCAAGGACGTGGGTTTGATGGTTTCAACTCTAAGGCTGACCTCCAAATCACCCCCACTACTTTCCTTTTTTCTTGTTTGACCAAGTCTGCCACAAACACTCTCTTGCTAGTTACCGCATCATCGGCTTGTACCCTGTGTCATAAAGGTCGTACATGTGGTTGCTGCATCAACTATTTGTACAGTCCTATCTATTACATGACTTCTCAAAAGACACTATAGAAATAAGCCTTTCACATATTTATATTCTCATTTAGAAGCTTCCTTTTAAGTACCCCATAAAAATAAGCAGATAAGCTAAATTAAGGAATTAGCACTTATAGTGTAAACTGTTAACCAAACAGCCCCTTAAGGCACCTTTGAGCTTATTTTTAAATAAGCTAAAGGATCCTTATGGACTTTTGGCTTATTACCCTAAAAAGTACACCTAAAATACTACTTAAAACAACTTTTTAAAACCATTTTGAAATTCAAGAGCTTAATGAAAAGGTTTGTTGAAAACAGCTTATACACTCAGATCACTTAGTTTTATCTGAGTTTGGTTTTTGAAATTGAAAAGACAAAAAGCTATTTTAAAAGCTAAAAACAGATCATCAAATGAGCTTAACTTCAAAAAGCAAATTGAAACAGATTAAACATGAACCCTAATCTACTTGTATGCTGAAAATCAAAATCTAAGAACAACTTTTACTTACTGAAAATTGATGATGAAAAAGACCTTTTCCTGTTTTTCTTAACTGGTGCAGTTTGCACAATTGTGACTCAAATTAAACTAAACAAAATGCAGACCAAAGGAACAGATTCTAATACTTATAAATCATCAAACTAAGAACAAATAAGGTCATTGCAATTACTAGAAGTGATTCAAGCTTAAAATTCAAAAGATACCTTAACAGTTGTGGACTTATATTAATCTAATTTATGAAAAACTAATTATCCCTATCCTAGCTTATAAATCTAGCTCAAACAGACTTAGTTGAAAGATTAAAATCAAAAACTTAAGACCAAATTGTCTCAAGCAGTACTAACTTGTGGTTAGTACTGCTGAGCCAAACACCCCCTTATTCTTATGAAAATTCATTTGAGCTTATGAAATTTGAATTTAATGAACAAAACTTGAATACCAGATGTCTAACAGCTTATAACTCAACTACTTATCATTCTCAAACATAAAAATCAGATCAAACAACAATGATTAAGCTAATGCTAAATTTTTTTTGGGTTTTTGACATATTTAAAAGACAAAATAAAGTAAACTAAGATCTAAGCTATAGAACTCATAAACATATATTCTGTTGGGAAATACAAGTCAGAAGGTCAAAGTACTGCTAAGTCAGAGGGTCAAAGTACTGCCTACTTAGTATGGAAAAGTCAAAGTACTGCCTTGAATAAAGGAACTTTAAAGGATTATTCGTTAAACGGTTACATTAGTAGTTATCATGTAACAGTTACATTAGTGATTAGTATTTATGTCATATTAGAACTGTACACCTACTAGAGTTATCCTTACGTTTATAAAAGGATCTCTAGGAAGGCATTAGAATGACACAACAGAAACAACAACAAAAAGTATTAGTTAGAAGTATTAGAGATAAGTATTGTATTAGGGATCTGCAAACTTAGGCAGATTCAAGGTGTGATAATACAAATCGTTTGTTAAATCATTGTGTGTTCTTCTTGATACTGTTAACTAGTTTCCGCATAGTTGATAGTATTACATCAGTGTTTCATTGTTACTGACTTGGATTTATTCAAGGAAGTAACATCCTTTACAGGCTAAAGGCTTATTATACTAAGGTATATCGATCCTACAAGTGGTATCAGAGCTTGTGTAGAGACTCTGATCTAGAAGAACTTTAATCATTCGAAATCTTTCCAAACTCTAAAAGATGTCTGAAGCTGAACCTATCCCTCCCACCTCATCAGTCACTGCACTAAGAATCCCAATGATCAAGAAGGGTGAATATGACCTATGGTCCATGAAGATGCGACAGTATATTGCCATCACTGATCATATACTATGGGATATAATCACCAATGGAGACCAAGCCACAACTGATCCTGTATCCTCGTCAGGTCCAGTGTCTGCACCAAAAACTTCGCTTGCTGCTAACGCAAGAAGAAACAATGAGAAAGCTCTTAACATATTGCTTTCTGCAATACCTGATAGACATCTTCTCAGTTTTCATGATGCTGAAGATGCAAAAACTTTATGGTCAGCCATAAAAGCAAGATTTGGAGGTAATGAAGCATCAAAGAAGATGCAAAAGAATCTTTTGAAACAACAATTCGAGACGTTTACTATCGGATCTAGAGAAGAGCTAGATTCAGCATACGAAAGGTTTCAGAACATTCTTAGTATGCTTGAATTATATGATGCTAAAGTGTCCCATGAAGATGCGAATTTGAAGTTTCTAAGAAGCCTACCATCTGTGTGGCATGTAGTTGCTACAATGATTCGGGGACAACCTGGATTGGATGAATTGGAGTTTGATGATCTCTACAACAACTTGAAGGTGTATGAGCATGAATTGAAGGGTGTTTCAAATTCAAGCTCACAAAATATTGCTTTTCTGTCCACTGAAATCAAAGGCAGTACTTTGAAACAAAGTACTGCTGACCCAGAAAATATCCCAAAAGGATATACTCAGGCTGCCTCAAGCAAGGTGCAAACTGCTCCTAACTGTGCTTCCCACTCAGATGAAATCATATGTTCTTTCTTTGCTCAACAAGCATCTATGCCTACAACTCATGATGATGAAGACCTGCTGCAAATTGATGAGGATGCTATGGAAGAAATTGACATTCGATGGCAGGTGGCTATGATAACTGCAAGGATAAGGAAGTTTATGAGAAAAACAGGAAGACCCATTGACCTCAAGCCAAAGAATGGGATCACTTTTGACAAGTCAAAGATTGAATGCTTTAATTGTCAAAAGTTGGGTCATTTTGCTAGGGAGTGCAGATTTGCTAAATATCAGGAAAACAGAGCAAATGGTCGTAAGGAAAAGAAGATTGTGGCTATTGAAGATTCAAACTCAAAAGCCTTGGTGGCAACAGACAACAATGAAGAAATTGACTGGACCAAGGAATTTGATGCTGAACCAGTGACATTTGCTATGATGGCACTGACTGAACTTGAAGAAGATGATTGGAGCATGGAGATTGATGCAGAACCTGTGCACTTTGGACAAGATGGACTTGGTGATTTTGACTGGAGCAACAAAGCTGATGATACACCAGTGTCTCTAGCCTTGATGGCTACAAACTCAGAGGTACCTTACTGTTCCAAATGTAGTAAATCTTATAAACAGTTGCTTGAAAACTATCAAACTGAAAAGACAATTTTCAAAAGGCTAGGTCTGAAATTCTAGGATATCAAAATGAGTCTTAGTGTCATTAGAAAGTACTTTTTTAACTTGAAAACACATGAAAAGAATGAATATGCATGGGGTGATAAGTATGAACAGATGGAATATGACTTAAAGTTGAGGGATTTTAAACTAGAAGAAAAAACCAAAAGGAACTAGATCAAGTTTAAAGAAAGAGATGATTTCAAGGTAAAACTTGAATATGGAAAATGCTGTTGTACTTCAAAATGAAGTCTAACAAACTCAAAAGATAATTGTTGATTAAATCATGTATAGGATTTGGGGTTGAATCTAGTAGTAGTAAGGAAAGTGACAATTCATCTGGGAATACAAATTCGACTGAATTTTGTATCCAAAACTTTCTAAGGGCAAAGGATTCCATGCCGTATCTCCACTAAAGGTACTATCATACATCCTAGGGGCTAATTGTTCTTTTACAGGGATAGATTGTAACTAGCCATTAGGAATATGGTCGTGAATAAGAGGAATACAAAGTATAGTTAACAGAATTGATAGAAATAAAGTCATTATTGAAGATTGGGTTGATAGTGATGATGAAGAGACTGCTTTAAACTTTTCAGAAATTCAAAAGAAAACTGTTTTGAACTCAGAAAATAGTGAAACATCTTTCGAAAACAGGTCACCTAACAGTCAAAACAGTGTTGGTCAAGGATCTAGGAAAAAGGGATTTGGGCACAAAGGGGGTAAAACATGTTTTGTATGTTACAGTCCTGATCACCTAATCAAAGATTGTAACCTACACGAAAGAACCTTCAAACAAACCCAAACCCATAAACCTAAGGGAACGCAGGGTTCAAGGGACACAAGACCAGTCTGGAACAACATCAATAGGGTGAACCATAGTAACTTCTCAGGAAACTCTAGGTACCCTCACCAAAAGAGGTCTTTTATCCCATCAGCAGTACTTACAAGGGAAGGGTTGAAAAGTACTGCCAGACCAAAAATGACACAAACAGTACCTTCAAAAAGTACTGCTAATGTGTTTTATCAAGGTACTGCTAGACCAAGAGTACCACAAGCAGTACTTTCACAAAGTACTGGTAGACCTTATTATCCAAGGATGGATAATATAAGACCTAGAACCTCAAGTTTTTCACCATCAACAAGGTCTTCTACCACAAGGACTCCTCACAGACCACAAAGACCCAAGAAAATTATGAAATCTATCTGGGTTAAGAAAGAAAGTACTGTTGGATCACAAGCAGTACTTCCACAAAATGTAAGTGTCAAAGGGAGTGCCATGATAAATCCAACACAAACATGGAGACCAAAAGGGGCTTATCTAGATTCTGTGAATAGGGATAATGGATCTTACACACTCAAGCAATTTGAGTATGTAACTCCATTAGGGGTATCCAAGTCAGTTATGACTTGGGTCCCTAAAAGAGTCTAATTCTTTAAATTGTTTGTACAGGGCAATCCAGAAGAAGATCTCAAAGATTATGCTATAATTGACAGTGGTTGCTCTGGAAGTATGACAGGAGACAAGGACAAGCTGTCTGATTTTAAAGAATTCAAAGGTGGTTATGTGGCTTTTGGAAATGATCCTAAAGGAGGAAGAATCACGGGAAAAGGAACCATCAAGACATCATGCATAGACTTTGAGAAAGTCAGCTATGTGGAGGAGCTTAAGTTCAATCTCCTATCTGTTTCTCAAATCTGTGATAAGAAGCATAATGTTCTCTTCACTGATAAGGAGTGTCTTATCTTATCTCCAAAGTTTAAGTTTGTTGATGAAGATCTGGTGATACTTAGAGCTCCTAGAAAGAATGATGTATACAGTCTGGATCTAAAGAATATCATTCCTTCTGGAGGAGTAACTTGTTTGGTTGCAAAGGCAACAAAGGATGAAGCTGTCTTATGGCACAGAAGATTGGGGCATGTAAACTTCAAGAATATTAACAAATTGGTTAAAGGCAATCTGGTTAGAGGTTTACCTTCCAAGACATTCAAGCTTGATCATTCATGTCTGGCATGTAGAAAGGGTAAACAGCACAGGGCTTCTTGCAAGAAGATTGAAGAAAGAACAGTCAGAGAACCTTTAGAATTGCTCCATATGGATTTATTTGGACCTGTTTCAGTAAAGAGTGTAAATAGGAAAAAGTACTGCTTGGTGGTTACTGATGACTGTAGTAAATTCAGTTGGGTGTTTTTCTTGGCTTACAAGGATGAGACATATGATATGCTTCATGAGTTGATCGTGGGGTTAGAAAACAACTAAGACATAAAGTGAAGACCATCAGGTGTGACCATGGAACAGAGTTCAAGAATCATTTAATGAATGAGTTTTGTGCCAAGAAAGGAATCAAGAGAGAATATAGCATTGCAAGGACTCCACAGCAAAATGGTGTTGCAGATTTACTCACTAAAGGCTTTGACTTGGCACGATTTAACTTTTTGGTGGTAACTATTGGTATGATGAACCCATAGCTATATTTGAGGGGAGGACTATATGTAAAGTACTGGTATACAAGTAAAGTACTGTTCTGGTTATGATGAAGAAAATTTTCTTTTATCATAAAGTTTCTAGGAAAATTAGTTTTGCTTTCGTAGGGTTTAATTTGCAAAATTTCGATTTTTAAAGAACGGGATTCGTTCCCGTTCTCATTTTTCGTGTTTTAAAGCTCATTTCAACTCCGTTTTTGTTCTAGTTTTCTTTAAACTTACTTTTTAGTCAATTAGAGTCTATTTAAAAAGAAAAATTCAATTTAGGTTTAATTTTAGAAATTTAGGTTTTTTAACTGCCGTTTAAGGTTCCCGTTTTGCGTTTTTAGTTAAAGTTTGATTTCCCGTTATTTGTTTTCGTGCTTAATTGTTATCATTTGCTTATTTTAATTTGTAGAAGTAGATAATCAAATCAATCTTTGTTTCCAATTCAAATCATTGTCCGAACATCAAACGTGGTTTCAATTTCACAAATCGTTGGGGAATAACGACCCGGGTATCATACTTCCCGGTTAATATACGTATTATATTATATATATTTTTGAAGATTTTCCTTTTTACCTTTGTCCTCAAGGGTAATTTGGTAATTTTCCATCATATTATATATTATTATATTTACGTGTGTTGATTTCTACAAATCAGTTATTATTCTAAATTAATCCATTGTCGATTAACAATATATGAATATTGTTAAATTAAGACAATTCTAAGTGACTGGTGATATTGTTGATATTAAGGATGTGTCCACCAAACTCACATTGACTTGGCACTTGTAGTCGATATAGAATTTGTTCCTTCAAAAGTTGAAGAATGATGCCACTGGGCCCCTCGTAGAATTAATTAGATGTGTGTATGGCCGTACCCGAAAACTCATGTAGATATGTCTCATTGATTTTTGGTAATCTTGATTAGTTACATATACGAGAAACATAATCGTTAAATAAAGGAATGACTTTGATCCATATCCATTTTTAACACGGTATCGGAAACAAAGGGATTGTAAATGTCTAAATCATTTAATAGTGACTTTATGAAAGCACACTCAGGTATTCCTTTGAGCATTGACGTGTTGCTAGACGCTTACCAATGTTATTATATTATTTCGCGTGGTATTAATTATTATACACACGCGTATATTCAAGACTGTATTCGTTAGATTGATAAAAGGTACGCACGTTCTTGAACCCTTGTTAGCTATGTTATTCTATACGTGATTACTTTTCGCTGCGTACTCGTGTATTTAATGGTTAAATAGTTGTAAAAACCCAACAATAGATTTGAATACAGTGACAATATACAATTGCATCATTTGACCCATAGTCACATAGAACAAGGATCATTCCGGTACGCAATCGAGGATCGAGATTGTGATACGCCCATGGTTAGGATATTATTATAGTTTATTATGTTGGTCTATTGTTTAGGAAAGTATCTCGTATTTTGTTTGTCATTGTTTAGGAAAGGATCTTGTTTTATTATAGGAGTTATCTTGTGAGTCAACTTGTGAAACAAGTTATTTTCTTTTATTCGGTATAAATACCAAATGGTTTTCATCAATGTAATCAATCAAATCAAAGTTTAAGATAAACAAATCTCTAATCTTCTCTTCTATTTTCTAACGGAGCCAACACACGCTTGAAGTGGTCTCTTATCCCGATATAACCCCTAACAGGGTCGTATCAATTGGTGCTTTCATTAAGAGAACAACTTTCCAAGAGTCAAACAAGGTGGAAGAAACAGATCTTACGAGTCCAGACATGGTAGTGGCAGAAGACTTGGGACAAAAACATATCCATGACTTCGATAAAACTGCTATGATGCTAAGATCACATGGGAAATTGAATGAGATAGGGTGTTTTAACGGACCAGTTGTTCGAAACATATATGATAATAGGGACAAATTAGAAGAGATAGTGAGTGATGAATACATAAAAGTTATGAAGCTGGTTAAATATGTAGAAGACAAAACAAGTGACACGAAAGGTTGTGATGGCGTGGTGTGGCAGCATAAACATACAAGGCAGAAACACAAATATATTTGTGCGTCAAAGTACGTTGTAGCAAAAAGGCATATACATGGGTCTAACTTTGGGTTTAGTTACTTTTCTAAAACATCAACCAACCACAACCAGAATCTTAGCATTGATTTAAGGCATTGTGACTACAACAAAAAGCATAAAAGAGGAGTACGACAAGGAGTGTAGGATCCCATAATCAATATCTTTTGAAGACACCACCTTGAGGGTAAGGTGATTGTGAAGGAGTGGGGAATGATACGCCCATGGTTATTAGGTTATTATCATATTTTATTATGTTTAGGAATGTCTTTTGTTAGGAAAGTATTTATTATGTTTGACTATTTGTTAGGAATGTTTTTATGTCGTATTAGGAAAGTCATTGTTTAGGAATGTCTTCGCATTCAATGCGTTTAACTATTTGTTTAGGAAAGTTATAATAGCACATAATTGGCCCATGACCCATTTAGCTATTATAAATAGTCTTTATACTCTTTCATTATTATCAATCAAATCAAGTTTAAGATAAACAAATCTCTAGTGCTTCTCTCTATTTTCTAACGGAGCCAGCACACGCTTGAAGTGGTGCCCTATCCAGATACAACCCCTAACAGGGTCGTATCAGATTGTGGTTCGCTAGATGCCTAAAATTCGGTTCGATGGGGGTTGGTTCATTCGGGATCTCTCCGGTACGGTTTACCTCATATAATTAATATATTCCAAAAGATTATTTAAAAAACTTCTAACCTCTAAAATTAAAAAACTAGTTTAATACCTATGAAATTTTCTCAAGTCGTAACCATTAGTCAGTTACATACCAAAATTTATGTATTAAAGTTAAAAAAGAGTAACAGTTTTATGATTGAGAAAGTATCATATACGGATCGTTAATTTCGTTGTTCCCGACTAAATCGAACCCAAATTGGGAACACACAAACTGGGTCGCAATTCGCGGCCATTCTAACGAATCATGTTACTATGATTTGACATTCACAAAAGATTCATAGTCCCATTAGTCACGGAGGTTCACCTGCGCCAACTCTAGGCTATCAAAAGGGTAGTTTCCCTGGGATTAGTCTGCTCGCAATGTCGAGTCGGAAACCTAGATATACCAAAAACAAAACAAAAAGTTCCATAGTAGTCGTAAGACTCGATTAACTTGCGATCACAATACTACTCTCCGTCTACATTACTAGAAGATTGTGTGTTTGTTAAAACAAGATGCTTAATAATATCCACCTTGGAATGGAAACACGAATTTGTATAATGGATGACAACATTGTGATTTGATGCATTTGCTACTATCCAGGCGAAGCTAGTAGGGGGCACAAGAGGCATATGCCCCCATCAGAAAATTTTGTAGTTTAAAAAGTTTTTTTGAATTTTGAGAATTTTGTTTAGCGGCCCCCCCTCACCGAGGCGACAATACCCGCCCTCCCCATGGAACATACCCGGCCCCACCCACATACACAAACTCACTCCATAAACCCCCCCGCCCCATCCGACCAGCCAGCTTCCCACATGACGGCCACACCCCAAACCCGCTCTTCACACAACTCCAACCCAACCAATACTCTCCATCCCCCCCCCACCCCACCCTCCCCCACCCCACTACCTAACCCCCCCCCCCCCCCCCCCCCCCCCCCCCCCCCGCCCCCCAAACTCCTACCATCCACCCCTGCAACCTTCCCTCCCACTCCAAGCTCACAATACCCGCGAACCTAAAATTACTCCCTCTGCCCCGCCCCCCCCCCTCGAAAACCACATCATTCCGCCCTCGCATGACGTCCCAAACCATACCCACACTTCACCCCCCCATCCGCACCCCCACCAACCGCTCCCGCCCACCCACACGCCATCCACTACCCTACCCGCCGAACCCCCGCCAACTCCTACTACCAATCAACACCTTCAAGCTAACACCATGTACACCACCTCTCCCCATCAAACACTCCACCCCCCCACCACCCCCCCCCACTCCCATGTCCCATAAGATCCCCCACACCCCACGAAACAACGACTCCCCCGCTACATCAACCAAGCACAACACCCCCCGCCGCCGCCTAGACCCCGCCCAGCACACGCACACCCACCCCACTAACCCTCGCATACCCACACTTATCAAAATCCCCCCCCTCCGTTAAAGTTTTTGAATTTTTGAGGTATTTTGTTAGCGCCCCCCCCCCTCGCACCCCCTAAAAAATTACTTTTTTCTGTAAACTAAAGAGCAAAATCAGTCTTTTAGGATGCAAAACATATTTTGTGTGTTGCAAAATTAGTGTTTTAGGTGAAAAAGATGAAGTGGTGGAGAAGAAGAAGTGGGTAGAAAAGATGAAGATGTAGGGTTTTGTAAAAGTCACTTGGGAAAGGACCATAAAAAAAGAATGTATGTACTTTTTTTTCGGTTTTTTCTTAAATATTTTATTTAGCTATCTAATATTATGTGTTTTTATGTTTTTATAGCTTATTTTGTGTTTTTAAATTTTGTATTCTCATCTTTAACAAGCAAAAGATAACTAAATTGGAAATCATTAAGTTTACTAATGACACTTTTTTTGCCTTATATATTCGGTTTGACAAAAAAATATCTACCCCTCCCCCTCCCTTTTATTTATTCTGGCTCCGCCCCTATATCTAAAATATTTTAATGTAAAAATGCTTGTGAAGCTTGTTTTGAAGTTCTAAATCCACATTGTCCGATAAACACACTTGGTGAGTCATTATCCTAAAGTTATGTAAAGGTTTGTACCAACCACGTCGAATTGATCTTCATACATAGGAAGACAAATTTTAAGAATACCTTTCCACCTCCTAAAAAATTGATATCATAAAAGCATGTTACACTTTTTTCATCCAAATTTCCTCAAGAGAAAAGTTCAATTAGAGACTTGTTTCTCCCTACATGCTGAGGGAGACATCCACACTATCTATTTGAGTTTGATCTAATGGTAAAGATTAATCTAAGATTTAGTTAATAAACCTATTTTCTTGTCTAACTATATAACCCATTTCTTTTTTATTTCTTCATTTTATTATTCATTTATTTCTTTTGGTCCGTGCCACGAAAACACACAATCACACCACCATACCTCACCTATTATCATCATCATCTCTGAAACGCCTATGCCACGTCATTAAACCAGCATAACCGTTCGATCAGATGGATAATGAAGATGTTGATCATGAAGTGTTGTTGAGTGATCTTTTGTATCGGAACGAGGAGGTAATTGAGAAGCTGTTTGATCAGACAGTGATGAGATGTGATGACCGGAATGAAATGATTACACGCGCATTGAAACTAGGCGCGTGTTTGCTTGAAGCTAATCGATCTGTTTAGGAGATGTTCGTCTGATCGTAACAGTGTCGTTTGGTCGTTATCTCCTGGCTTAACTATTAAGGTACACTTTAATTCTATTATTTATTATGTGAATTTTGTTTTACTAATGTGAATTTTATGTGATATTTTATTATGTGAATTTATGATAATTTGTTGTTGTTGTTGTTGTTTATTTCGAGCGTAATTTGTTTAAATCGATTGGATTTTTTTGAGCTTTATGCGTGTCATTTAGAATTTTAGATTGTAGCTCTAGCTGCTTATGCTGTTACGGAGTAGTTTTTTCTAGTTCTACTCATGTTTATATTGATCGGATATCCTCATATCCCACCAATTTTTTCATTGGAAATTGAATAGATCTTTATTCGCTCGTAGTATATGAAAGGGATATCTGACACTTTTTGTTGAGTGATGGTCTATGAAACAGTAACTTTCTATCTTGTTGTGGTCATTTCGTTTGTGATATGTAGAATAGAAAGTGTGTTACTTTGGTAGAATCGAACACCATCACTGTTACATGTGAATCATTACTCATGACACGGTTGTTTGCCTGCGCGTTTGCTTTTTGATTTTTTGTTTTATGCCACACCTCCAAATGGGGTCCCATCGTGACGTGTCATGAATATCTCAACCAAAAGGTACAAAGAATGACCACTAAGGGACGTTTTGAAAATCATACTTGTTATATTGACAAAATATAAATAGTTTTATAATAATCCAATGAAATAAGAGAAGTTTATGAAGTCTACGTGCACCATGTCTACCTTATTTCAAGACTTCTCTTATTTCATGCTCGTTAAAAGCAAGAAATGTTCTCACCCCAATGTTATAAAATGTACGTAAAACAGTAAAAATATGAGGCTATGAACTCACCTTAACTGGTGAGGTAAAGTATGGTGAATTTCTCTAGGTTTAATTCTAAAACGTAACGGTGTTGGGGTCCACACACAGATTTCAAAACGTATGTGACTATTATAACAGATAAAATATCACATAAAAAATGTTTACATTGCACTAAGCTCATGAAACCGAAGCTCAATAAGTTTTTAGCATGTAATTTTGCTAAGCAGTTGCCCGAATAGGTGTCCACCCAAAGACCACCTAACCTTCCGACATGATATACGTCCGTTTGATCGGTACCTCCGATACAAGTAAGCGCTACTTACCTGAACATGGGTTATTAGCCCCAATAGATCTATTTATAACACTCGCGCTCACTTAACCAATACGGTCGGTCAAGAAATTAACGGTTCACGATAGTTTGGGCAGTAGTGGCTTGTATGAAAAACTTAGGCAAACTAGGCAGGACATAATCATGTAAGAGTAACGTAAAACACTTGTGTCTAGTTTCCAAAACAAGCAATATTCTCACCCTAAGTTATAAAGCATACGAAAAATGGTAAAAATATGAGGCTATGAACTCACCTTAACTGGTGAGGTAAAGTAGCAGAATAGAATGATCACACGGTGTTGCATAACTGTGCCCGGTCACGACCTAATAATAAGGTGTTGGTTCAGAATCAATACGGTGTGAAAATATGATGATGCATATGAGTGTTCAAAAGTAGTTATACTATTGTTACGAGAGAGGTTTTAGTATCATTAGTTGTGTAGTGGTTGTAATAGTTTTGACTCGATAAAGTATATCACAGTACTTAGTATATATACATATAGTATATAAGAGAAATAAACAAGAATAAATAAGTTTCGACGATTTACCCTGATATCCCAAGTTAACTATCTAAAACGTCCTTGATATGAGTGTCTTTGTGTTTTTAATTTACGTAATACGTAATAGAAGTTTTATATTTATAAAAGTTTAATAAAATATATTTTTTGTCTTTTAGTCGTGTATTAAAATAATAATATTTTATTATTTTATCTTTTTTGTCGATATTAAGGAAAATACTTAGTAATTTATAAGTAAGTATATAGTTTAGTTTATTTATCAAGTTTGAGTATAATAATCATTTATTAATTATAAAATAATATGGTTTCGTCCTTTCGTCGAGTTTTAAGAAAATAAGTTTTACAAAATACTTCTAAGTGTAAGGTTTTTATAAAATTTCGGCATGGTCCGTTCGTTTATTATTCGTTTCCAAAGTCATAGACTTTACCCAAAAACACTTTCCAAATATGTTTCTTATTTTTTTGTCAAACGCCAAATCTCTACATTTAATCCTACGTTTTATCCGAAACACTCATTAAGTCCAAATAAGTTGAAACGTTTAAAATAGATATACGTATGAAAATAAGTTATAATATTAATAAGCCAAACTTATAAGTTCAAAATAATCCATAAGCCCTTATTCAAAATAAGCCGAAAGTCATTGGGCCCTTATTGGGCTTTTAGGCCCAATAAGCCTAAACGAAGGTTACGAAATGCAATAAGCCCAAAAACAAATCAATAAGCAATAAGCTTTATAGTAAGATATTTCTTAATAAAAACACAACCACGACAACACAACTACACTTTCTCTTATTCCCTTTCTCTGATTTTCAAAACATATATAAACCCTTATTAGGGTTTTGTAAAATTTAAATATTTGCTTTTTACAAAAACACTTGTACAACTAGCTTATTCACATGGTAAGATTAAAGGAAGTATAAGAAAATTTTAGAAAATATGAACTTACGAAGATGATGCTTTAGGAGGTGATTAGAGATGAACTAACAACCCAAATGTTGTTTAAAATACCCAAACTAACTACAAGAATCAACCCCGAATAATCTTTTGCTTTCAAAATCTTATTCAAATTAAAAAGTGGATGGTTTTTGTGTGTGTTTAGTTTCAAACGGGCCAAAGAGAGGGAGAGGATTTTATGTGTGTGTTTTTCTTGAGAGAGAAATGCTTAAGGTGAATGAAGTGAAATGCACCTAGACACCAATTTAAACTCATCAAAAATAGGATCCTAGGAAGTTAAAAATATCTAGGAGACAAGGTGGCAAACTTTTAGGAAAAGTGTTGGCGTGTGGGGGTTGGCGTCGACAAGAAGGACATGGGAAAGGTTTTGTTTTTGAATTTTGATAATGCCAAATGGTATCCTATGACCCTTAGATATTTTATTTCATGCATTGATAATTTTCTAATATCAATTCTGGTTTACGCGAAAACTAAAAAACACAAAATACTCAAAAAGAAAATACGAAAATTTAAATATCTAACTGAAACGTAAAAACGCGACATCTGCCGAAAGACTACATTAAATAGCAAGCCGAAACGCATCCGGTAACGATTCTCAGTTACACGCAGGAGAACTTCCCGGTTAAACACGAAATTATTAATAGTCAAATTAGTACGAAAAAGTCAACGATGGTAATTTAGAAATTTTTACGGGGTATGACACCCTTTCCCCGTTAAAAGAGCTTTGTCTGCAAAGCTTAAGACGTACAATTCAGTTCAACTGCAGATTTTGCAAATAAATGCGGGTATTTCTTTTGAAACTGGTCTTCACGTTCCCAGGTGAACTCGGGACCTCTTTTCGAGTTCCAACAAACTTTAACGATAGGGATATGACTTTGCTTTAGATGTTTGAACTCACGCTCCATGATTTCAACGAGTTCTTCGATGAAGTAAAGCTTGTCATCAATTTGCATCTCGTCCAACGGAATTACTTGTGTTTCGTCGAATAAACACTTCTTCAAGTTTGACATTGAAAGGTACTATGGACTCAGTTGAGTTGTTCCGGAAGTTTGAGTCGGTATGCGACGGTTCCAACTTTGGCAAGGATCTTGAAAGGTCTAATATAACGAGGGTTTAGCTTTCCCCGTTTGCCGAAACGTATCACCCCTTTCGATGGCTACACTTTCATCATGACCTTATCTCCCACTTGAAACTCAAGGGGTTTTCGTCTTACGTCGGCATAACGCCTTTGACGATCGCGGGCGGCTTGAATATAGCTCTTGATTTGGATTATCTTCTCAGTTGTCTCATGAACAATCTCTGGGCCAGTGAGATGACCATCTCCAACCTCAGCCCAACAGATAGGTGATTGACACTTGCGTCCATATAACGCCTCGAATGGTGCAGTCTTAATACTCGTATGGTAGCTGTTGTTGTACAAAAATTCTACCAATGGCAAGTGTCTATCCCAGCCTTTTCCGAAATCGATCACACATGCACATAGCATATCCTCTAAGGTTTGAATGGTCCTTTCACTTTGATCTACTTTCTAGATATAAGATAATCGAAACTGGCACTCCATACCTCGATACAACTTCCTTCAAGTATTGTCTTGTCAGCTTCTTCATTGAACTTGTTTCCTTCATTGGCAAGAAATGAGCAGACTTAGTGAGACGGTCAACGATTACCCAAATTGTGTCTTGACCGGTTGCTGCCTTTGGCAATTTAGTAACGAAATATATTGTAATATTTTCCCACTTCCACTATGGAATCTCTGGTCCAACCAACAATCCAGACGGTTTCTAATATTCGGCCTTAACCTTGGCACACCTTAAACACTTACTGACATAGGTGGCAATTTCTGCTTTCATGTTAGACCACCAATACAGTTTGTTCAAGTCATGGTACATCTTGTCCGATCCAGGATGGATGGAATACTTCAACTTATGCGACTCGTGCATAATCAAGGCTCTTAAGTCTCCAAAACACGGAATCCAACTCCTATTCTTCAAACACGACATTTCATTAGAACGGGATTCTAGTTTCTTAATCATACCACACAAGTCTTCAGCTTTATCATTCTCTTCTTTCCTCGCCTTGGCTTGAGCGTTAAAAATTTACACGGGAAGATTCAAACTAATAGTCGTAACTAAGGCTCGAACTTGCAGTGGCTTAATCCTTTCCTTTCGGCTCAATGCATCCGCCACAACGTTCGCCTTTCCCGGATGATAACGTATCTCACAGTCATAATCACTTAACAGTTCTAACCATCGACGCTGTCTCATGTTCAACTCCTTCTGATCAAGAATGTGTTGCAAACTCTTGTGATCAGTGAACATGGCGCACTTCGTGCCATACAGATAATGTCTTGACATTTTGAGAGCGAACACTACAGCCCCTAATTCTAAGTCATGTGTCGTGTAGTTCTTCTCATGAATCTTGAGTTGGCGGGATGTGTAGGCTATGACCTTCTCTCTTTACATCAAAATCGCGCCCAACCCTTTGTGTGAAGCATCAAAGTAGACCACAAAGTTCTCACTACCTTCGGGTAAAGCCAAATTCGGCGCACTATATAGTTTTTGTTTCAACATCTGAAAAACAGCTTCATCCTTTTCTCCCCAATCAAAACTCACGCTTTTCTAAGTCAGCTTCATCATAGGTTTAGCGATCTTTGAGAAACCTTCGATAAATCACCGATAATAATTGGACAGACCTAAGAATTGATGAATCTCAGTTGGAGTCTTGGGCGATACCCAATCCTTTATTGACTCAATCTTAGCAGGATCGACGTGAATGCCTTTGCTATCAATCACGTGACCGATAAATTATACTCTTGGAAGCCAAAAATCACACTTTGAAAACTTGGCGTACAACTCCTCCTTCTTAAGTAATTCTTAGATTAACTTAAGGTATTCCTCATGCTCATTCTCATTCTTAGAGTAAATCAAGATGTCGTCTATGAATACTATCAAAAACTTATCTAGATACGGCTTGCACACCCGATTCATCATATTCATGAATTCCGATGTGTTAGTTAATCCAAAAGGCATTACTTGGAACTCGTAGTGACCATAGCGAGTCCTAAACGCCATCTTTGGAATGTCTTCCTCAAAAACTCTGAGTTGGTGATAACCAAATCTCAGGTCGATCTTAGAGTAGACAGTCGACCCTTGTAACTGATCAAACAAATCATCAATTCTCAGAAGTAGATATCGGTTCTTCATAATAAGTTTGTTTAGTTCATGATAGTCGATACACATCTAAAAAGATCCATCTTTCTTCTTGACAAACAAAACTAGAGCTCCCCAGGGTGAGGAACTAAGTTTTATAAATCCTTTGTCAGAAAGTTCTTGCAACTAAGAGGATAGCTCTTGCATCTCAGACAATGCTAATCTATACGGGCTCGTGCTACAGGTGCAGCACCATGGACTAAGTCGATTTGAAATTCAACTTGTTGAGTCAGTAGAATTCCAGGAAAATCTTCAGGAAAGACTTTTGGAAAGTCTCGTACAGTTGGCACGTCCTCAAGTCAATTCTCTCCCAACTTGTCTCTAGTCTTCTTTTTCGTCACTTATGCTAGGAAAACTTGGCACCCTTTTTGAATATACTTCTGAGTCTTGGTGAATGCTATGAAGAACAACCAAATAACATACAAGGTTAGGGAAAGAGAGGTGGTTTAGAGAGAGAGTGGTTGGATGAACATTTTAGAGAGAGAAAGAAACATGAAAGGAAACTTGTATTATGTGTGTGAAATAATGAACAACCAACCACCTCTCCAAGGCATGGAGAGGTGTTTATATAGTTATAATGGCCGGCTATAGATGGGCTTATGGGCTTAGTCCATAGGCTTTTTCCTAAGCTAACTTTGTAAGTTTCCAAATATTACTTAACAAGCTAACGATCATTATCTATGGAGTGACCGACACTTTCCTAGGAATTTTGCATTCCTAACAATCTCCCCCTAAGGGAGCTCACTCCAATTTACAAAAACTTAAGCTCTACATTCTATGAATATCTTCAATCTTTGGCTCGTGTATTTGTTATCCATGTTCTTATACCTGTGAATCTTGATGTAGCAATCTTTAGACTTTTAGGGTTTAGCTTATATCTTGTTCTTGACTTGTATGTGATATTTTGAGCTTCTTAAGATCATCAACCAAACATAATCTCTATTCGCCATCTTGTAATCTTTGCCTTCTTGTGATCTTGTGACTTTTGGACCGACATGCTCATACTGTTCTTGATGTTTGAAAGCGAGTGTAACCATCTTTCTTGATAGTTTTTAACTTTAACACTTCATCACTTTGAGAAAGACGTTCGGTATTAGAGTGAAGAAAACTTATTTGAAATTATTTGACTTTAATACTTCGTCACTTTAAGAAAGACGTACGGTATCAGAGTAACAGAAACTTCTTTGAAATTCTTTGACTTTAATATTTCGTCACTTCAAGAAAGACGTACGGTATCAGAGTAGCGGAAGTCTTGAAACATGTACTTGAGCTTTCATGATGTCTTTATATTTGTCGGTCGGGTATGAGCATGTGGTTATGAATCTTTGAGACAGATGGAATCAGGTACCTTCACCTCCATCTTTAAGTATCCTACATTAAAATAGTTACCAATAAAGCGAGGGGACGAATATGGATTTGTCATTCGTCCGTGTTTGGTTGGAGTAACCTTCGAATCCATAAGGATCAACCTGTGATCATGTAGATTCAATTTAAGAAGAATCTCCTTGACAGTATTTCCAGCTTGCAGTATTGAATCTTTCTAACACACGTGTATTAGATTCATCGTACTCAGCATGTTCTGATTATCAGAACATCTCAAAGAAGACATCATGATAAGAGTGAACCAGTGAGTTACTGTCTCACTGATTGAGCACTCTACTTCTCTATTGGCAATTTATACCACTTGATAGGTCACATGAATCTTGAATCAATCATATCAACATGTAAGATTAGAGAGAATGAGGGCAAGTAAAGGGAAAATTCAAATCTTATTATGGAGGGAAAATGAGAGTTAATTACAAGGGCATCACCCTCTAAGAAAGATTAGAGGGCTATTTATAGGCAATGGGAGGGAGGCTTCCCTTCCTTATTTTCCTAACTTGTCAATACTAGTTCCTAGACTTTGGTTATTATGCTATTTCTTACTTAAAGCATAATAAACCTTATTACAAGC
Organism: Tanacetum coccineum; assembly: GCA_026074375.1. Taxonomy (NCBI): domain Eukaryota; kingdom Viridiplantae; phylum Streptophyta; class Magnoliopsida; order Asterales; family Asteraceae; genus Tanacetum; species Tanacetum coccineum. The sequence continues at coordinate 77,102 of BQNB010003483.1, read as the reverse complement.
TATATTAAACTAAACAAAATAAAGTCTAATAACAAAACCACATAATCGACACTTTTCCATAAACCTAACAGATTTATAGATGATCTCTTTTAGCTCTAGACTCAATAGTGCACTTTGTTTTTAGTGATCAAATGTTGGAGCAGACTGTCACCTTTTCAATACCAACTAACTCTGAGTGAGAAAGTTGATAGAAATGAGTGTAATCTCCGTGAGAAATGAAACATAAATCTTTTGAGAGATTCTGAGTGGCTAGGTAGGGTTGTGCATTGCATCACTGGGTCCATGATGTCAGTCTTCAATGTCAGCAACCATCTTTGTGATTCTTGACAGCAGATGTATTGACCCGGTTTCTGCCTAAGTGTAAGGAGGGCTTCTTTATTTTCACCCTTTATCTTAACTTTTCTTTTTAATTCTTCAACCCCTTCAGCGCTTACCGAGACTTCATAACTAGAACCTTGTTGGGTTTGTTCCAATACTATCTCCATCTCAGTCGGCACTTTTCCCTTATTCTCACTTTTACTCCGTTTTTTATACCTAAGGACTACTACACTATCTAGTGGAATATCCCTGGGTAGATCCCTCTGGTTTTGGCTGGATCATAGGAATGGATACCTAAACTTAACCACCTTATAACTCCAATACGATAATTTAAATGGTTGGTCTTTGGTACTTCCACATTTCAGCCAATCACGTAACCATTTTCTCCCCCTTCATATGTGCATCGATTAATCGAAAGAGTTTAGAACATATATGGGAAAGCGTACACTTGAGATCTTAAAAATCACATTATTAGCCATATATTTTAATCACATTTTCTCCCCTTATCAAAAATATTAAATCTCTTGATATTTTGGATATCAATTGATTCAAATATAACTGCTTTTAGGGAAAAAAATGTCCAATTATTAACAAGCCGCATTATGAACATTTTTAATGCTCCCCCTCAAATTATGAGGGTATTATATGGTGTTTGAGTATGTTAATTTGAAAAATTTTGAATTTACTAAAAAATTCTTGAAAATTCATACTCAAACACTATATATGCCTAATTTTAAGTCTATACTACATATTTATATATTCACAAGATTATTATGTACGAGGTTTGACCTGAATGAATAGAATATCATATGATAGAATCATATGGTTCTTTGTAGCAGCCGTAGGTCTTCCCCATAGTCTCTCATAAGAAGTTGTCTTAGCTTCCCCCTAAATCAGCAATCTTTTCTTGAGTAGAGTCGAAACTTTCTTGCAAACCGCCTCAAGCAGGCCCAAATATCCGAAGAACACAATTAATTCGAATCCATAACACCAAAGTCAATTAAGCCCCGAATGTCTGTATTTCTTCTTACACGATTGTGATGATATAAATTGAAACACCAAAGTCAACTAAGTCCCGGATGTTACAATTATTCCCTCTAAGTAGTCGAAATGAAAACACCTAAGTCAACTAAGTCCCAAATGTACTCATTTCTTTTAGCAAAATACTGACAAACTTAAGGAATTATCATACTTATCAAACCTATGTGTACCTCTTTTGTCAACTAATTCTACTCCCTTTTTATAATTAAGCTTAGTGATTAACCGTTTGAGAAAGCATTTATTGAATCAGTAACCAGTCTTCTCACACTTAGAATAAATCTTCTTAAAACACTTCCCCTAGTATCTTAAATGATGCATATAAAAATTAACAAGATATCTCTTCCCCTATGTGGATGAAATAGTGCACCCGAAAGTAACAAGATAAAACACTGATTTCTCTACGGTTATGACATTTGTCTTCCCGGAATGGCCTAAAATTTAAAGAAGGTGACTTCAAAAGAAGGCCATGGACTCTATCAAGTATACATCTACTCCTCCCCCTTTGCTGGTTTTGACACCTCGAAATCAGCAAAACCTTGTACACACACAAATTTGAGATCGTGTTTGAGGTATAACTAAGCTTAGATCTATCTCGTGAGAATCAACTTCAAGGCTATTAAAACTAGTTGATTATTTCCAAACAATCCTAAGTCTTTTACAACTATGAGGTGTTGGCAATATTGATCGAATGTCGTTTAAAGCCTATACTCACTAGGTTTCATATTTCAAATAAGTCCCTGAAGTGTGAAACAAATGACATATAAAGCTTGTGTAGTTAAAATCCTTTAACTCCCCTTGAAATTGTTATCCGTCATTATTAAAAACTTTATCCGTTTATTCCGTGACTTATTTTGAAAGACCGTTTTAAAAGATTATTTGATGAAAATTTCTCCCCCTCAAATAATGACCCGTTTTCTATTTAAAGAGCTGTTTTCATTGTTTGAGTGGTCAAATTGTCTTTGAAAAATCTTTTTGCGATTACTAAAAACACTGATTCATTTTGAAGACAACTTTTTACCAATAAAAAATAAGATTTCTCTTATTTTGACACATAAGCGCACTGACACGTACACTTATTGAATATAGGAAGCACGGGTTATGATGCAAAGTAATCACAAGCCTTTGAATGGATATAAAGTAATTCATTCCCGAGAAAAATAAATTTCCCGTTATGAGGTCAAGTTGTCTTTTTGACGACGTACTTGCCTTGAAGATGAAGATCGGGTTACTATCGGAAATAATAGCAAGCCATTTTGGAATGTTTTGAAAGCTTTTGAAACTTCTGCTCGAACTTCATTTACAGCCTCGTATCATTATTAAATGACATTTCTAAGGCCGTAAATATTATCGATTTTCATAAGACATGCCAGAGATACATATTTTCATATTTTTTTCTGATTTTTAAATTATTTTTTTGGATTTTTTATGTTTTCATATATACATATATATAGGATATGAGTTAACACCATCACTCTTCCGTTTCCTCTGCCAGACATTTTAACATTTTTGGAGACATGCTTTTCATACCTAGCTTATCGATCAAGAAGTTAAATCTTTCTCGAGGCAAAGGTTTAGTAAAGATGTCAGCCAGTTGGTATTCAGTCTGGAGAAAGTATATCTTTACGATTCCATTCTCCACTTGCTCCTTTATGAAATGGTAGCGAATATCGATGTGATTTGCTCTTGAATGTTGAACATTATTGCAGCATAAAGCAATCGCGTCACAGCACAAAGGGATCTTATTGAATTGAAAGCCATAATCTGTTAGCTGTGAACGCATCCAAAATATTTAGGATGGGTTCTAGAGAAAACTTGATTTTCGTAGAAACCAAGAAAACCAAACTACAAGGTAGATTTTGAAAATACATCAAACTTATGGGTAAAAGTTTAAAACAACAAAACAAAAAGGGATAACATCACTCCTACCTCATTCTCATAACAAAAACAAACAGGGATGACATCCCGTCATTCTCATTTCCAAACTGATCGGAAAAACGAAAATCAAAAGTTCAGATTGACACTAACGAATTAAGGAATCAGTGGAATCGTCGTGTTATTCAAATCATGCAGATTCAATCAAACGAAAATGAAGTAAGAACAAGATCTAATTTGTAAGTGCACTAATTTTACTAATTGATCAAATTTAAATGAGTGATTTAATAAAAAAATTAGGTTTTGTTGAAAGTGTATCATAATATCCTCATGTTTTTACTGGATATGGAACAATTTTGACCAAAATTGTGTAAAATATGTGTTTATTAAAATTATACACACCAGGTGTTTGATAAAATGTCTGAATGACATTTTATACCATGTGATGCACGTCCATACAGTAGCAACAAACATGAAGTCGATACGATTGTCTTAGCGAGTGTTTTCATCCAAATCTAAAATCCTCTTGCCTAAATTAATTAGGGCAGTATACTTTAGTTACATTGTGATGCCCTAATTAATTTAGGGCATCACTATGTATTAGGACATCAGTTTGTTTGTTTGTTTAAGGCATCTATTTTAATATTGTATTGGGGAAAGAGTTTGTGTGTTTAGTGCGTATTTATAAAGATTGTATTAGGGCATCGGTTTTAAGATTGTATGTTTAGTGCATTCATTTGCATGTTTAGTGCATCGTTGAAATGCTAGCCGCAAAACCATCAATTATTGATTTGTCATGCCTTTTCCGATTTCATGTGAATAGAAAAACTATAATTTTTTTTCTAAATTATGATTATAGAGCTCAAGCAAACAAAAATAGAAGATACTACCACTATCATGTATATCTTAGTGTACATGTATGTTTGTATGAGTTCGTGTGCGATGATCCGAGTGCTCACATAATTGTTACGGTTAAGACATGATTGTTGCGATGATTTACCTCTGTATATATGCTTTTGAAAATTACACTGTGGTTGTTGGAACGATGTTATTGTTGTGAGTTAAACCTGACTTTGTTTTTGCAGTTCCTACTAGAAAGCGTTTTCAAAGTAGAAAAGTCTCCTTCATTCTTGTGAAGTACCGAATACTCAAACTAATATGGACCCACCATATTCTAGGTAAAGTTCTACTAATCGATTTGATTAACTAACATCATATACAAGTCTATGTTAGTTACATCATACTATCGTTCGGGACCTTATCTAATTTAAAGAGGTGCATGTAGGACGTATGAGGAGCTTAGGACCAAACTTAAATCGTAAATCAACAAAAACCTCGTCGAGACGCACCCAGAAGAGGCCTCATTATGAAACTCCATAGTAATATAGTACTTTGATAACCACATATAATTCTAGATAGCTTCATCACCGTCTATTTGTAATTTAGAAATCGTTGTTATAGAGTGAAAAAGTTTGGTTCGCTCTCGCGCATCTGGGAGTTTTAGTAAAAACTGGCATAAACTTCGCGTTTTAAGCCCTGATTTTGAACTGTTTCTTTATGCCCACGTTTCGTTTAGAAACGAGTTTATCATAATTTGACTTTTTTCGATTTTTGGGACCTCCTGGTAAACAGTAAACTTTTTCTGTTCACACCAGTCCCTAAATATATTTATATAGTTTTTGTTATCGTAAAATCGCTATACGTCGTATTTTCTTCGTTATAGCTCCGTTTTTAGCGATTCTTTCGATGCATGTTCTCGTAATTGAAATTTCTATTGATTTATGAGGTTTAAAAATAAAAGTTTCTGTCAATGAATAGTAATTTTTTAAAAATTGTTTTATACATGTATTGTCGTAAACTCGCGAAATTCATAACTCATTCGTTATTAATTGAAAAATTACGATTCTTATCATTTTGGAATCCTAAAAATATGTGTAATCTGTTAAAAATACTAAACTTTCTGGTTTATAAATATTTTATAACTTGCTTTTATAAAGTTTATTTTATAAACCGGTATTAACGTAAATCGTGTTTTTATCGTAACTTCTTCGTTATTAATCCGTTTTTTGAGTTTCTTACCTTTTTGGAATCGTCATGAGACGGTATTACGCTTTATAAATTGTCAAACTCAAGAGAGAAAGTGATACTTCTAGAGAGAGAACGTGCAAGACAAAGTATTCTTATGAAATGAACAGCCAACCCCTTCCCATGGCTGGAAAGAGGTTTATATACATGTGTTTGTAAGCTCTATGGGCTTGGGTATGGGCTTACAAGTGGGCTAAAGGCCCGGCCCAATACTACTAGTCATACGCTTACTTTCTAACTACGAGCTTTGCTATACTAAACAATACACGGGGGTGACCGAGTCTTTTTCATAATCCTAACAACCTTTTTATACTTAACCAACATGGTACATCACTTATACTTCCATTATATCATAATATTAACCACATCATAACATATGTAAAAGTGTACAAAATGATAATCACAAGTAAAAACTCCTTTTACATGTTCAAAAGTCCTAAATGGTGATTCTTGCTATAAAGAACTAACATATGCATAAAAACTCATGAAATGAAAAGATAAAGGCTTTTAGATAACCTTATGATGAATCATGATAATGAGAAATACGTGCTAAACCCTTGTTTAGACTTTAAACCCAAGCTTGCATACTTGAAAACCCTAGTTTTCTTAGAAAATCAAGGTATGGATTGTTTAAATGGGGGTTTGTTTGCCGTGGCTATGTAGAGAGCAAAAGGGGTTTCTTTGAATTTTTTCTTAACAGATCTAGATTTAGCTCGAGGCATCACATTGTTGATAAACATCAAGAGCACAAAATCATGATTATCAAAAAAAGCATGCAACATTACACTTAACCATTTAAGTTCTTAATTCGCATTAGTTGGGAAATGTTGCAATAGAAGTTCTTTAGGTGCACACAACACAGTCTTTATTTTTTCAAAACTAGTATAACTTTCCTAGGGTGGCTTCGATCTTTATTCTTCAGAGTATATTGGTGTTTGGTTGAATCTTATCTTTCTTTGTATAGCCTGATGGCTGTGAAACGCTAGCATAGTAGGACATTTTTACTCATGTAGAAGACAAATAGGTTTGTTAGAAGATGTTTGAGGTATTGGTGTTTTTGTGTTTTTGAGGATTTGGACGGGCTCAGTGAATCTAACTCTTTTGGACTTTGTTCATCGGGGTCACAAAGCAATTATTGTTCTCCAGAACTTTTGTCTATAGGACCATGTTTATACTGATTTGAGAACAGCATCTCCTGAATTAGTTTGTTATACTAACAAGCAGATTAGAAGGATGGATTAACGGGATAGTAGCTTTTATTGTGACTAGATCCTAAGGAACTGCGGCTTTTTCCTGTGAATGCTTAATTTAGGCAGAGTGAGCTGTCCTTTTATTCAACAAATTTGGGGTTATTAGTTCCCATTAATTGATGCAACTCTGGATCACTAGGGTCGTTGAAAACATTATTTGTCAACCCCCCCAAGGGCTTTTCCTTTTAAGTTTGCTTAATTCATCCTTATGTGTGTTACTTGCCAAACCTTTTCCTGAAGACTAGCATTTAAATAGAAATTTCGCAGACTTTATATTGACTTGTGTAATTAAATCAATCACATTGTTCTTTAGATCGATTACGTGCTGGTTAATGAGTCTATAAAGATGTTTTAGGTCTATTTCAATATGCTAATTCTCACGCAATAAGCTTTGTCACCCTTGTTCAATTCAATATTTATGGTTTCACTCTCTTCTAAGTCATGTTTGATCTTATCCTTATCACCATTCTTTCCTCTTTGAATTTAATTCTCTCATTCAACTTCTTTATTTTCCGTGTCTTTCTCTTGGGACTGAGATTTCAATTCCTTTTATTCATACCAATTTGATCAAACTTGGATACACTTTGATATGAAACAGAGTTTTCACTTTGAAAATAGTTCCTGTTTAAGTGAGTTGTCAACTTCTAAAGAGTGCATTGTTTTTCAAGAATGGTAAAACCTTTTGAATACTTTATCGTAAGTTTCATTTTAACATAATCCGTTTGAAGCTCAGTCTCTAGTCTTGTGAACACTTTTGACATTCAGACACTATTCTCAGTAATTCATTCTCACAGAAGGAGATAACATGTAAGTTCTCAATATCTTTGTCTTCACTTGTTCTCAAGTGAGTTCATTTTCGTTCAAAACTTGATTCATCTTAACTTCAAATGTTTTTGACTCAATACGATGTTGTTCCATAGCCTGTTCCATTTGATAGAAGACATTTTGGACTTCAGAAAGTTCATCAACCAAATGTTGGTTGAATGTACTAAATAAGTCCTTCAGAGCTTTTACAAATGGAATTATTTCATCCCTAAAACAAGCTTTTGTATGTTCGAAACCCCACGAACCTTAGTGATAGCTGTAGGTGTGGTCCTTTCTTTTGGACTACACATAAGTTAGCAAGATGGTGTTTAAGTTTCTTCAAACACGTGTTAACCATGCTTTCTTAGGGAAGTACTTTTGGAACATAAACATTGGGGGGGGGTCTAATAAAAGTTGGGTTCTGAAGAATTCACACAGAATTCTGAGACCAAAAGGCTTGTTCAGCAGATAATTCAGTTTGTGGAACAAATCGTGTTGGAAAATCTTTATAAAGTTGGTTAAGAGCAGCATAATCTATTGGTGTGGTATCAACTTGCTTTTCTTTTCATAATCATATTTTTCCTTATGTTTTATAAGCATTTGGAAGACTCTCTTCAGCAAGTCTGCTAAGGTCTCTTCTGAGTCGGGAATAACAATAGGATTAGTTTGGTACAATAATATCACATCTTATAGTTTGGTTCGACTGTTGAGCTTCTAGACAGGATATAAGGGATTTTGAAAACCTAGAGCTTGTTTAGTGGTATTATCATAGAAAAACACTGAATGTTTCGTTCACATTGACCAGTTTGTGCAGATTGATCTCTGTTAAAACATTTTATCTACTTGGTTGTTCTACTTTTATAGAGCTATTTCTATCAATTTTCCTAGATTTTCTTCTTAAATGTCATTTGTTAGAAGAGTATCCATTTGTAATAAAGATTCCTTTTCTTAATTGTTCTGAAGAGTTTGTTAGAATATCAATCTTTCCAGACTGTGCACATGTGTCTGGAAAACGTTATCCTACTCGTAAGTTAACATTTTGTCCTTCTTTCAAAACTTTAACTTGTTCCTTATATCTTTCAAGCTCAGCAGTTAAGGTATCATTGACACTCTTATTTTCCAAAGTAGTCTTGGTACAATTAGCTACTTGGGTTTTAAGCTGTTCAATCACAGATAATATCAAATCATCTTGTTGTGCAGAGGAGTTAGACTTCTGAATAGTTGCTTGTTGTGATTCAATCACATACTGAGAATAAGGAATGATATTGCTATCACTGGCTATTTCAGTCTCTAAATGATTCACAACATTTGACTGTTGAGAAGATGGCATCATCTGCACAGCTTGATGTGCCACATTATTATTTATATTATCATGATTGTGTACCTTAGCAAGAGCATCTGAACCATAATGAGATAAATTCACCATGAGAGCAACTTTGGCAGAGTTGAGTTCGTCACAATCAGAGTCATATGCATCTAAATCATCAGCTTAATAAGCAGCATTGTGAGAAATGTCAGTTTGTGTGCTTTGACCTTTAGGAATATCTGGATCTGCCAAAAAAGCTAGTTCCTCCTCATTTAGAATTTGACCATGTGCTTAAGCTTGTACCAACAATACTTTCTCCTTAAACCATGAATCATCCATTTTTCTCTTTGGTTTGGTGCACTGTCTGGACATGTGGCCTTCCCCTTTGCAGTTATAGCAAATAACCGTCCTCTGTTTTCTAGAATTGCTTCCACATTAATCATAGAGGTGTAGGTCTTTATAGTACCCACAACAAAAGAAGTTTGTCTCCCTGAATTGGGTTGTAGTGTAACTCTTCCATTATTGATGGTAGCTTGTTGCCTAGGGTTAGACGAGTTTCTCAGCTGATTATTGGTAGTGGGATAACAGGAGGTGACAACTGCAGTCAAAAACGACATCATGTGATTGATGGCATCAATGGGATCATCACCTTTCTGGAACACTAGAACAATTCAGATTGTTGGTTAATTTGGGGAGGATATTCCAATTGAGGGATGGATGATGATGGAGAATAAACGTTGTGGTGAATTGATGATTGAAAATCATTAGATGGGTAAGTTACTGAAAGAGGTGTTGATGATTGATGAGTTGAGTATTGTTGAGACTGATAAGGTGAACCATACTGTGGAGATGGATATGTTGAAGCTGGTGGTTGAAGTTGAGCATTTTGGTAATGGTTGATGAGTTTGATAAGGTAACAGTGTTATTTGGCGAGATGCAACTAGCGCAAGAGGATCGGAGTTATGTTCATGCATCAAACGAACTTCATTTGCATGTCGTTCATGTTGTTCCAAGTAAGCATGAAGCTGATCGACATTGGTAGTATGCAAATCTTTGACCAACTTAACATTAGTAACAAATTTGCTCCATTCATCAAGAAATGTGTTTAGAAACTTGGTATTAATTTGAAATTGCTCCAGTGGCATCTTGTAGATGTTCATATCATTGAGTAGTAGTGTGAATCTCAAGCAGTACTAGTGTAACGACTCTCCTTTCTTGTAAGTGAACTTATCAAATTCATCGTACAACTTACACTCTCGTTCTTGCTATGTTAACGACATTCCTTGCATGAGCAATTTAATCTTCTCCCAAAGATCTTTGGCTATCCGATGTTGACTCACAAGAGCATAGATTTCTGTTGGAAGGCCTTGTAGAATGATATTAATTGCTTTGATGTCACAATCAGCTTGAATGGCTTTTGCAGGGGTGAGCTCAGTATATTCCTTAAGTCTTGTTACACCATCCACTGTGATTGATGGCCAGACGAGTGGACCTTTCTCAACGGAAGCAAGGATCATTCTACCATGTGGTCTATTCATCATATAAAGTTCCATTCTGCTTTTCCATGAATCATACAAATGTTTTTCAAGCATCGGTGGTTTATTGTCACCACCCGAGAGAAGTGATTTATCAGCAAGAGTCGTCATTGATAACGTGGTATCAAAAAGATTACTAATTGATCGATCGGTGGTAGAAAGAAATTGTGTTTGAATATGTAGTTGTTGAGTCTTGAAATAATTCTTGAAACTACACGGGATTTTACAATTCTCGACAAAACCGGGAAAACAAGTTAATGTTTCACGGGATTTTACAAGTCAAAGAAATAACCGTATAATTTAGAAATTTGAGTTGATAGGTTTTGACTAGTTTGGTTTTCACTGGTTCGGTTATCTAGTTCGGTTATCAAACAAAAACTAGTTCGGTTCCACTGGTTCGGTTATCTAGTTCGATTGTCAAACAAAAAAACTAGTTCGGTTCCACTGGTTCGGTTCACTAGTTCGGTTCCAACTAGGATCAACTCGTTCGGTTCCTACTAAATCAACTAGTTCGGTTCTAACTGAAGAAACTAGTTCGGTTCCAACTTAAGAAAACTCGTTCGGTTCCAACTGAGATCAACTCGTTCGGTTCCAACTAAAACCAACTAGATCGGTTCCACTGGTTCGGTTAACTAGTTCAGTTAACTCGTTCGATCTTCTAGTTCGGTTCCAATAGACAGGACTAGTTCGGTTGTAACTGAGACGAAACCCAAATTTTCAAAACTCAAAAAGACACATTTTTGATTGGTTTTTTGCAAAAAATCTTGTACAACTAGTGTTACTAACCCTATAGGAACAAGAAAAATGACAACTTTAAGGTTTTTAAGCCGAAAAATTTTAAATCAAGATTTTGCTCTTTGTAAAGGTTTTGAACACAAATCAAAAGACAAACACAAAAACTAAACACACCACTCCATGGCTCTTGATACCAATTGAAGAATACTAGTAATCTTTGATATTATGCAAGAACTAGAGAGAGAAGTGGGTTGGAAAGTTTCTAGAGAGAGAAAGATGATAATATTATTATGTGTGTGAAATGTGAAATGAAACAACCAACCACCCTCTCCAAGGCATGGAGAGGGTATATATTCTACATACATGGCCGGCCATGGGCCTTAACGGGCTTTCCATGGGCCTTGGGCCAGACTAGCTTACTAGACTAATCATATAACAAACTACGGGCTAAGACTATTACAACTTGGAAGTGACCGATACTTTTCTTGTTTCCAACATACTTTTCTGTACTTTATTCCCTTCTTATCTTGTGCCCCTAGAGCACAAGTTAGAAAAACCTTTATATATTTGTATTCATTACAAAAGTTAACAAATAAATGCATCAAACAAGTTGTGTAGATCAATTATTGATGTTTTAACACAAGTTTAATCCTGAAATATTGGTCTTAATTCCTTAAAAGTTGTAAATCGGTGAACATCACAATTTCATGCATCTTTTTATGTCAAGCGGATCATTTCTAAAGACTCGATCACAGGCAATAAGCTTCTGTCTCAACGACCTAGTTAGCCAAAAGTAGGGTTTAAAACATGATCATTCTTGAAAGACCTTCTGTGATCGGTCAATTGAACGCTTACGAAAAGTGAATGATACCATTGGTATCATTGAGTATCATTTTGAGATACTATAAACCATTTGACTAAATACGTTGCAACGTAATTAACGAAAGATAAGCAAGAGGACTAACCACAAGGTCCACAATTGCAAGAACTTGATGATATAACATGTTTCTAAAACCGATTTGATTTGCTTGTACATTATAGATCGATAGCAGAAAGGTTACAAAATTATAGTCTTAAGTGAGAATTTTATATTTGCGAAACATTAAGTAAGACGGACTCACACATGTTATGTTAAATACATACTCCATCTGTCCCAAAATTATTGTTCTTTATTGATTTTTCAAGTGTTTTAAATATTTGTGCTTGTATTATACAATATTGATGAAAATCATAACTATGAAAATACATTGAAAAACCAATCAATTCATATACTTTTCATTAAGTATTATATAATAAAAATAAAAATATTTAAGGTTAAAATTGGAAGAAAAAGACTTAAAAAGTCAATATTTTGGGACGGAAACAGTAATCTTTAAGTACGGCGTGTTGGTTATGCGACTTCAACCAGGCTTCACGACTAGTCGAATATCATCTTATTACTTGGTTTTACTTGATATGAAGTACAAGTAATATGACAAATTCTTTAGGTTGGTAACCGTGGTAGGTCAATCAAGTCGGTCGCCTCACATTTAATCGGGTCGCCACCACTGAATCCATTTCACACAAATCGATCACGATTTGTTTTTTGGGGAAAAGTAGGTATCCCGCTCGACTAACTTGAATGGTGTTTTGTGTGTATGTTTAATTATTATAATGTATTTTTGTTGAGTACGTTTTTTAAAATGTTCATCGCAATTATTGTGTCAAATAAGTCTCATGTTGTTGTCATTTCTGAATGTAGAATAATTATGGTTTTTGTCTTTGTTGTCCGTACCAAAAAAAGGACAAGCTTGTACAAGTGCACGTGTAGCTGCTGGCAACAATAATACAAGCTTTTAAAGTTCTTCAATACACACTGAAGATAAATATAAACATTGTCTTTTGGGTCGTCGTCGGTACGTTAATTCATCATCATTTGGTCAAAGTTTTATTTTACACCATATCTTTTATTTATTTATTTTGCTTGTTGCCATGTGTATTTTTTTAATGAATTTGTGATGTTTGCCGATTAAGTTTTTATGTTCGATAAAAAATGAAGAGAAAGTAGTAGAATAGTAGATCGATGTCATTGTAAGAGGATAATATTGATTACCCACTAATCAAGCTAATCACCAATCAATCATATTAATTATACAGCTAATGGATGACTACAAATCAATTACAAATTGAATGGCTAATACTCCCCCGCAGTTTGAGCGGGAGGGCATCGAACACTCAAACTGAAACGAAACTCCTCAAACAAAGCGGTAGGCAGGCCTTTAGTAAAAATATCTGCAAACTGATAGCGAGAAGGAACATGAAGAACCCGAACCTGACCAGCAGCAACCAAATCACGAACAAAGTGAATATCAATCTCAATGTGTTTCGTACGCTGATGTTGAACCAGATTAAAAGATAAATAAACAACACCGACATTATCACAGTAGACAAGCGTAGCGAAAGACAACGGAGTATGTAACTCACGCAATATAGTTGGTAACCAAACAGGTCTCAGCACAAACATTTGCAAACACAACGTTACTCTGCCTCGCACTTGGAACGAGAAAGCGTCGGTTGACGCTTAGCAGACCAGGAGAGTAGATTGTTGCCAAGACAGCACAGTTAACTTCGATGTCGATCGTCTTAGTAGTAGGAAAAACCAGCCAATCTGCATATGAAAAGCCACAAGTTCTTGGTAGGTAGAAAGATGAGAATAACTGCAAACCCATAAATCCAACGTGCGAAACATAACGCAAGATCCGCTTAAGAGCGGAAAAATGAGGCTCTCGAGGATCATGCATATGAAGACAAACCTGCTGAACAGCATAAGAAATATCGGGTCTAGTAAAAGTAAGATACTGCAGAGAACCTGCAGGACTCCGATAAAGTGTCGGATCGGAAACCACATCACCTGTAATACCCAGCTTGGACTCAGTATCAAAAGGAGTCCGACTGGGATTGCAATGAACCATACCAGCACGCTCAAGAATCTCAACTGCATACTTCTTCTGAGATAAAAACATCCCTGAAGAATCCCGTGTAACGGATATGCCCAAGAAATAATTGAGAGAACCCAAATCAGTCATAGCAAACTCCTGATGCAAAGAACGAATAATCCGATGTAACAAATATGAGGAAGAGGTCGTAAGCGCAATATCATCCACATATAACAACAAATAGGCAGTATCCTTCCCTTGGTGAAAGATAAATAAAGAATTGTCACAACGACTATGATGAAACCCCACCCTGGTAATATAAGTTGCAAATCGCTAAAACCAAGCGCGAGGGGCCTGCTTGAGCCCATAAAGAGAGCGCTGAAGTAAGCACACATAATCAGGATGAGTAGAATCCCAAAAACCGGGAGGCTGATGCATGTAAACAATCTCAGATAAGTCCCCATGTAAAAAAGCATTCTTGACATCCAGCTGATGAACCGGCCAATGTCGAGAAGCAGCCAAACTAAGAACCTTACGGATGGTCCTGGGTTTAACAACCGGGCTTTAATGGTTCAGCAACATCAAAAACCCTTTAATTGAGTGCTACATTAAGCCACCAGCCTGAGCATTGTAGTGACTAAGAGTACCATCGGCAAAAAATTTGTTAATGGAAAGCCACATAAACCCCGGACAAATTGAATCGATAGTCGAGGGACAGAGTCCTATGTACTATTTTTAATTAGTGCATTATATTCATCTCGCATAGCAGAGTGCCAATTGACATCATTAAACGCATCACGATAAGATTTGGGTAAAGGAGAGACCGAAGACACGTATAAAGTAAGACGCTCAACAGGACGATTAGTCCCAACAGGATAACAAGTAACCATGTGGTGAACTAAATCAGGGTTTGGGTTAACCGATGGGGGGTTCGGTATAATAGTAGGTGCGTGTTGGGATGAATTAGGTGATGGAGGGGCTGTGTGGCCAGTTGAGTGGGCCGAATGTAGAGTTATAGGTGCATGGTCAGTGATTGGGCGGAATGTGGAGTTATGAAGGTTTAGGCCATTAGGGATAATAAGTGGGACGCATGAGTCAGACTAGTAGAAGGTGTAGTAAACAGAAACGGGAGGTGGGTTAATATCGGGTTCATCTAGAAATGTGTAGGACGGTACCGTGGTCGATGGAGTGTAACCGTACGGGAAAACAGTTTCATCAAAGGTGACATGGCGAGATATAATAATTTTATTAGTGGTTAAGTCAAGACACCTATAGCCACGATGATTAGAGGCGTGACCTAAAAATAAGGAAGGTGTAGCACGGGGTTCAAGTTTATGGTTAGGGTATAAGTGAGGGTAGCATAAGCATCCAAAAGTACGCAAGAGACTATAGTCAGGTGAAGTGCCAAAAAGGCGGGTAAAGGGGACTTCATTGTTAATAGCGGTGGAGGGTAAAATGTTAAGGATGTGAACGGCCATATGAAGGGCCTCAACCCAATAAGTTGGTGGAAGTTTTGCTTGAAAAAGTAGAGTCCGAATAATGTTGTTAAGTGTGCGTACCATACGTTCAGACTTACCATTTTGTTGAGATGTCTTGGGGCATGAAAAACGGAATTGGATGCCATGAGTGTTGAAAAGGTCATGAAGGTTACGGTTGTCGAATTCACCACCATGATCACATTGAAAAGCACGAATTTCACACTTAAATTGAGTGCGAACATAGTTGCGAAATAATATAAATTTAGACAGAACATCAGATTTACGAACCAATGGATAAACCCAAACAAACTGAGAATAGTGATCTAAGAACAAAACATAGTATTGAAAACCTGAAAGACTCGGTATGGGTGAAGTCCACACATCCGAGTGAACAATATCAAAACAAGAAGAAATAATAGTATTAGAACTGACAAACGGAAGCCTCACATGCTTACCAAGCTGACAAGCATGGCATAGAACGGGAGGCTTCTCTTTATTACATGAAATGACATTATTAGACACTAGACGACGCAACACGTCACTTCCTGGGTGTCCAAGACGCTGGTGCACAACATATATTGACTAACAAGTAACGCATGCGAAATGGGAGAAGGAGACTGTAACAAGATAGAGATCCCCGATGCTATCATATCGGAGGAGTACCCATCGCGTCATGAAGTCCTTAACAGAAAAACCAAATAAGTCAAATTCAATAGTACAATCATTATCTCGAACAAATTGACAGGCGGAAATTAAATTTTTGACAATGTGAGGAGTGATAAGGATATTATTTAGACTTAAATATTTTGAAGGAGTTGACAAAATGCTATGGCCGGTGTTAGTGACGGGTATAGAGTGATCGTCACCAACTGAAACACTTGAATACATACACGAATTAAGCACAATACTTAAACTAGTAACATAATTATTTAGAGTAGCCGGGTAAAAAAAAAAAAAAGGGGCTTATAGGACAAAAGTTAAAAAAAAAAAGTGCCGCCCCTGAAAAAAAATAAAAAAAAGGTGGGGCGGGGTGAGAGTGGAACCTGTGTCCATGTTCCAAGCACCGGTAGATGGGTCCTGAAGAGTCCCGACAGTAAAAGCATGTGGTGTGACAACCGTGGCTTGAGCAGGTAGTCAAACCGTAGTGTTGACCTAAATATCTGTTCTATAAGTATGGCTAAGTGTTTGTGTGATATTATGTGTTCTATATGTGATTTATGAGGTTTGTGAATCAACCTAGTGAGTGTGAGAATCTCATTGAGGTGTGATTGTGATGGTGGTTGCATGAGTGCATTTCATTCACTTTTAAGTGATATGTAAATGGCTTGTGAATTTTGAGCGTTTACGTATTCTATGTGTACATATTGTGTGTAAGTAATTATACGTATACGTATTCATGTGTTAGTAATATTAGGATGAGATTAGGTTCTAGTAGTAAGGATATGAAAGAAATGTGAATTTCTATTTTTGGAAAGTGAATTTGGAAATGAAAAGTTATTTTTAGAAAGTAGTTTATAAGCAAAATGGTTTACCAAATTAGCTTAGGTTTTTATAAAACTTAAGGTATGAAGGTAATTAATTAATTAATAAAAGATAAAAAAAATATTTTTTTATAGATGAATAGTAAAATACGAATTTTAGTAGAAAAAAGGGATAAAAGCCTAATTAAACTAGGACTCTAATTAGGAATTATCTAGGATTAGTTTAGGGGCTTATAAATACAAAAAAATAAAATCCCAAACCCCCCTAGTGCATCAATCGGTCGACCAAGAGAAAAAGAGGAGAAGAAAAAGAGAAAAAAATTTAGGGTTTCTTTGCTAAGGTATTTTCTAATTCTTGTTTAATTCTAGTTAATTTTTAATTAATGTAATCTAGCATGATGGATTAGGGTTTTAAACATGTAATTTTCGGCTAGGGTTTGGATTAGGGTTTTATGTTTCTGAAAGTTTATGATGTATAGATCATGTTTGATCATTCGTTTGATTGTTTCCATGATTGGGTTAGTCGGTTAGGGCTTGATCTTTAGATATAGTCGTTTTAATTCACTGCAGAAAATTAGGCAGTTTTGTAACGGTCATAACTCAATCATAAATTATCAAATAAACAATTTACAACATACTGGAGATAACCTCAGAGAGTCTACTTTCCAGCAAAGTTGGTCTCGTGAGTTTTTATGGTCGGGAAGTGGGTCAAAAGGTCGTTACAAAATCAGTGGGTAAAACTGTGACGAATTTTAGTTTTGGTTTTGATTTTTCTAAAAATACTTAGACATCTAGTTAGAGGCTCTAAATTCTTGGAAAGTTATGTTTATATATTGTGTGTGACCCCTGAATTTTTTGATAAGTAGTTATGAAGTTTAAGTTGGTTATCTAACGTTCATACTTTTAGGGGGTCAGATTCTGGACGAATTCTGGACACTTTGGATTAATAAATTTCTAAAGGGTATTTGTAAAAGGGTAATGGATTTAGGAGAGCTATGAGAGGTTCATAGGACATATATGCATCTTGGTGAATTCTTGAGTTTGAATTTTAAAGTGTTTAAGTGTGTACGTTTAGGGACGTGTAAGTGAGTATAATATTCTACCAAAAAACCAGAATAATTTAAAGTGTAGGCATTATAGTTGTAAATGGCCATATGTAGGAGTTGGAAAACGGTTAAAAATCAAGTTAGAACTGTGGTAGGATAGCTTAGATATCCATACATTGTTGAGGTTACCATCTTATTGGGTGAATGCCTAATGATGGTAGCTTATTGTCGTGCTTAATTGTTTAGATTATCCGTGAAGTGTTTGTGAAGCTTTTGTTGGATTCTTTTGGGAAGCTAAGCATCAGGTGAGTTTCATAGTCCCACTTTTTAATGTTTTACATTGGGATGGAAATGATGCAAAGATGTTTTGGATGTGTTTAATCGCTGCGATTATGTTGTTTTACTTGAGGCATGAACGTTTATGTGGTTATATGGTGATATGCTTTAATGTTGTTGTGAATTGCTGTGTGATTCAGGTTTAGAGGGTAGTGCTTATACCTATTCAAAATCTAATTAGAGGATTGAAAATAAGATCCCATTATGTGTGATTCCGGTTGCAGGGTAGTGCCTCTATCATTCAAATCTAATTGGAGGGTTGATATTTATACTCCTTCATATGATAGTGATTCGAATCAGAGGGTAATGGTGGATTACCCCAGGCTTTGTTATGTGGATCGTGGGCACGTTCCGTCCCGTTGTGATTGATTGTGAGTTGTATGATAGCCTATGTGATAGCTAGCTTAAATTGTTCTGCCATGATATGTTATGTTAATCGCAGCAAATTGTTTTGTTTTTTTAAGGATTGATTTGTGTGTCTTAAACCTATGACTCTCACCAACCATTGTGTTGACGTTTTTAAGCATCATTTTCAGGTGAGGTTCATGAGGATATTAAAGCTAAGAGAAGTGGCTAGAATGACCGCTAGGATTACATTGGAGTTCGCTCTTGAGTTTATTTATGTTTTCTGTTTGAATAAATGCGTTAGCATGAATTGTTTGGATTATGTTCTGCATGTCATTTATTGACGAGACCTCTTTCTCATTAATAAAGACACCATTAGGTTTTGGGTATTGTTATGACACTTTGTGTCTTTGCTTTACTTTAGTTTTCATTTTAGTATTCTCTATATAGACACCATGTGTTGTGATGATATCCATTCTTGTTTACGCCTCGCGTTTCCGCCTTGGCGGGGTGTGACATGTGGTAACACGATGGCATGTCCCGAAGTATTCAAACCTGTAGCAACAGTCTGAGGTGGCTGGGCTTGGCCCACAACAGAGTAACTTACTGGTTACGACTGATGGGCCGTAGCAGAATGATTGGGTCCAGTAGCAGTAGGGACATGGTGGGCCGGCTCAGTAGGGGCTGGTCCAGGTAGGGAATAATAATAGTTGGGGATCTGGGTCATAGTAGCTTGGGCCTGGACCGAATGGTGAAACCCGGGTGAAGGGAATTGAATTGGGAGACAGTTGGGCTCAGAGATGGTAATAGGCCGGCATGAAATGCAACAGGGGGGCTCATCGTATTTTCATTAGGAGACACAAAATCATTAACCCCTAAATTCCCCCAATTGAGCTAATAGTTTAGCCAAAAGTTCATTAGTATCATTATTCCCACGGTTCTTATTAACCTCACCAGTATCACCAATAATTCGAGCATTAGCATCATGCAAGTAACGACATGTAGCACCAAAACGATAATTCCCCTTAGCAAAATTGAAACAAGTCCTCCAAGATTTAACTTGGGGCGTAGAAGAGGAATGTCAAGTATTACCTTATTCGGCGACAAGTACCATGGGGGAAGAATAATCCTCGAGCAAAGTACTAGTCCTAGATTTTAACCGCATTTCTTGGACGATCAACAACGAACGAACCGTCTTGAGATCGGGAAAAGTGTCCTTCCCATATGCTGTATCCATCAAAACTTGATTGTATGTATCGGGAGACCCTCAAGCACTAGTGAACACACATCCTCATCGTTAACCGAGCATCAGACTAGCGAGGATGTTTTCAATGGAATCTATCTTTTGAAAATACAGATTTCATGCTTTGATACCAGCTTGATGGAAGTAACTCAACTTCAAATGTAATTAGGTACGGCTATGTTTTTTTGTCTTTAACAATATCGGAGATAAGTCCCCATGCCTCCTTAGCGGACTTTGGCCGAGCTCGAAGAGAGTCGGAAAGAGTGAAGAGGATCCATGAGAGAACAATCTTTCAACCTTGAGCTCCTCGGGTGTGAGAGGTGTCGAAGAACTCGAAGTACTTTCGGCAGTAGGAGTATGGAGATACTTGTCAACATCATAACTAGAGCACAATTGTTCAAAAAAATACGACCATGACCCGTAATTCCAATTATCAAGGTCTAGCTTATCCGGGACCCTCGTAAGAAGGTGGTGATGCGTAACCAAAGATAGTTTTTCCGAGAGAGGGGTGATAGGAGTAGTATTCATGCCAGTCATGGTGAACTAATGTAGGGATTAGGTGTGTCGAATTGAACAGTGGGTATATAGGGGTTTGTAAACATGATAACAAAGCAGTGACAAGACGTAGGGTTTATAAGAGAATAACAAAAACCAAAAGAAACAAAACCAAAAGCAGTGTTACCTAAGAACACGCACCACAGTTGTGACCTTGCACAACACACGACTTCGTGACTGAGCACAAAGTAAAAAAAAGACCACTATGACCTTTACACGGAATAACCAAACTGACGTGTGACCTAAGCACACGATAATGAACAATGAAAAGGAAGAAAGAGGCTGTTTGGGGTTTCGGGGATGAGTTTAGGGTTTTTGGATTGTTAGGGTCTGATACCATGTAAGAGGATAATGACTTTTATTGATATGGGCTCGCAACCATAAGCCTTACACATGACAACAAAAGTGGTGAGTTTGGCACAACCAAAAGGGTTCAGCCTAGATATATGAACCTGAAAATATTCGAGAACTTCACAGAAGAATTCAGTAAGGGGAAGCCTAAGATTTGCAAAGGAGAATGAATGGGTGTACATCCCAACATACCCAGGTGGAGCATCAAAAACGGTCTGATTGGATTTTGGTAGAATAACATGATATTCAGAAGGAATAGGGTAGAGGGTGAGAAAATCATTGAACTCTTCCTTTGAAAGTTCACAAGTTTGAGTGGCTATAGAATCCTTCGCACTCATAATTAAAAAGATGGTGATTATTACCTTACCTCAGAGATAGATGAATAGCAGTTCGAAGAAAGTAAATAAGAAGACGATGACGACGCTAAAAGGAAATGGGGGGTTTATGGCAAAGTATTTATAGGTAACTCTCAATACCTTCACGACCGTCCACGTGTAAAGCATCAGGTGTCATCCGGATTTCAAATTAGAAGGAAAAGTGGGATAAGACATTCACGATTACCTAGGAAGACTGTTGAGTAATCTTCATTAAAGACTCAACTAACTCCACGACAAGTGGGCTTATAATTTAATGCATGAAGTACACGTGCTTGGATGTTTAATATGGCCTTCGAGTGATTTTCTAATTGAGTCGAAAGCAATGCATTCATAGATGCATACATTACATTCGACTGGGGGGCTTGATGACGTACCCCCCTCTCCGGCTCGAAGGTCTCCCCTTCGAGCTCAAATAGGATCCTCTTCCTAATTACACTATAGGGTCTTCGAATAGTTTCGAGTGGCGTAAAATCATCTTCGGGATGATTACCAGTATGGGAATCCGCCACGCGAAGGCCTACACCCTTCGCGGGAAGTC
This sequence comes from Tanacetum coccineum, assembly GCA_026074375.1. NCBI lineage: Eukaryota > Viridiplantae > Streptophyta > Magnoliopsida > Asterales > Asteraceae > Tanacetum > Tanacetum coccineum. The sequence goes on along the minus strand of BQNB010003483.1, from coordinate 55,491 downwards.
TTCGACGAAACTAGGGCAAAGGTCTGGCTAAGTCAAAACCCACGTTCTCCCTCTCTACCAAGGCTTTCCTGCCAAGGTAGAGATCATGGTACACAGTTCCTGCAATCACCCCTTAAATCGTGGGACACCCCCATGTTCACCAGTTTTTGTGCTAGGCCTCGTCCATCCTATTTTCACAACTATAAATAGATGGTCAGGTCTCCAGGTATGAAGAACACTTTTATACACACTCATTTTACCTTACTTTATGCTACAAAGCACATACTTACTCTCACACCGGAGGTGATTCGCAGGGACACCCCCTGCGCTTCACTTAACGTAGTGTTTCCATTTGTGTTGACACAGGTTATCCAAGACTTGGCAATCCAGCAACCATCACAAGAACTCTTCGATATCTTCGAAGCCTGATCGTGCCTATATTTTCACAATCAACCGTGTAATCTACTTTCCTAGCATCTTGCTAGTTTTAATATAATCGCAGTTAAAAAACTCCCAAAAAATAGTGATATTTACCTATGTCCGTTCTTATCATTTTTTAATACCTGAGCATATTGTAATTCAGTGATGAGTCATACTAATGGGTTTAGCTAGTAACTTGAATCTTTTATTCCATTACAGATAATAATATTGTGTTTAGGTAAAATAAAAATGATCGATAATCTATTATCGTTCTATCATGTCAAATCATCTTCCTGCAACACTGAACAAAAAATAATCCCCATGGGTGGTGATGACATAATGAGTACGACAGACCTGTGGGCTTGGGTCGTACCATCACATTAGGGCCCGACACAACTAAATAAATAATAAGCATGACGGGCCGGAACTAAGCCCAACATCATGTTGGCCACGGCCCGGATGCAACAAGACGCACGCGGATCGGTCATAGGTCAGTTCCGCAAACAATCTACGAGTTAACTGACGTTCGTGAAAGGTAATCCGCGTCCAGGCAGCCACGATAACCGGGGACCCTTGCCCGACAAGGGTCCTACTCCGGCCACTACGATAACCACCAAAAATCTTCATCTTGATCCCTCAAATCACTCCCAAATCATTCCAATATTAATCCCTATCATCTTTTACAAGAAAAACCAACATACAAGATGTTTTTCAAAGATCTTGATTTTTGTTAATTTTCATTGATTTTGTTAATTTAATTAAATTGGATACAATTGAGGCATCAAAGGTTTAGGTATAGTTGCTATTGCAAGATTTGATTGAAAAAAAAATTAGGATTTTGATTAATTAAGGGTGTGTATGGTTTCGGCTAACAAGAGGAAAGCACTCGGGGTTTTTGTTTGATCATTGCCCTCCATTCTATTATATTTGTAATTGTGTTTTGAACCTTTTTATATTTATTAATTTCTATACTTATGCATGTGTTTGGTTTTTGTATTTTATGCACATGCATGATCTTGTTTGATCTTGATTTTGATTATCTAAATTATATTAGGTTTTGATGTATGAGATATGTAAGAAGAGATTAGATAGATGGCATTAAATGGGGTTTGATGTTGTTAAAATGGTGTTTAGATTGGATTTTACAAGTTTTTGGGGCTGTTTTTGTTTTCAGTAGAAAAATAGTTATTTACAATATATTTTTGGCCTTAGGAATGGTATTTTTATGAATTGGTTGGGTTTAGAGAAAATACAGGTGGTATGTGCGTGCTTCAGATGGAGCGGGCACTCATCGGATGACCAAGTTACGCCAATTTAGTTGAAATAGTCTTAGATGGCGTGACTGCAGATAAAATTTGTGTTTTAATGAGGAATTTTGGCTTTTTGAGCCATACTAGTTATTTACATTAATGAATAGGTTAATATTTTAGATCCTAGTGGTGAGTTGGATGGAACACAAACTCTTCCAGATGGTCGAGATACGACCAAAACCGTGGAAACATACTTAGTGAGTACCCAGAATTTGTAATGCAGATAGTTAGACTTGTAATGAATTTTATTTGACTTGGAAGCTACTAATTTTTTACATGGGGGAAGGGTATAACGTATGTGGACCATGTGGTTTATTGGATAGAATTTTAACTCCTCTGGGTGAGTGAGTTATGGCTGTTTTACGAAAAATAGTCAAGTCTAGACCATTGATTGGAAAAGGAGTTTAAATCCAGGTTTTTACATTAAAATGTGTTGAAAAGTATAGTTGATCCTTATAGTATACACTAAGAAGATAACACCTCATTTGGGCCTCCTCATATTGCTATATAGATTGCGGATTTATGGATTTCTAGTAAGCGTTTCAGTTAAATTGGATAATATATGGTTTTTTGATAGTAGGTATCTAAAGTGTCATTTCCAATATGGCTCTGAAATTCTTTAGAGGATGAGCTCTTACATTTTGAAAACTATATCAAAGGGATTTCCAATGGTGAAAGCCTCACACTTAGATCATTTATGGGCTAAGAGTTATGGGTCCAAGAAGTTGGGTTAAATCCAGAATCTAAAATTTTACGTCTTGTCTTGAAATCTAAAACATATAGATATACATTGGTTAAACGTGGATTAAGAGATGAAACTTAGAGAGAGTTTTATTTTATATAATCTCAGGTTAGACATCAAGATTAGGAACAAGGACACTTTGATTAAGTCATATTGCAATGCCATGAAAATCTTAGAAACATATCTCATGATCATGTGATTTATTTTTATGTATTGATTTCTTTATCATACTAAGTCGTGTCACGTCTTCTAGGTGGTGCTTAGAAGTACATCTTGCTCGTCCGAAGACTTGTCTTACTTCTGATTGATTTTCTTAGGGTGAGTTTATAGCCTCGCTTTTTCTATAATTTTAAATGTTTTCAATAAAAACCCCGCGAGGGAGGGATATATGCTTAGTTTTCAAAAGGAAACACAAATTGTTTTTGTATTGTGATAAGAGCTTAATTACACATATCTTTTACCCTTCAAAAAACGAGGTAAAATAACCCAAAAACGAACTTAAAATGCTAAATAATAGTTGTTTTGCTGATTGTATTGAGCTGAGGAAGGAACGGATAATTCACACCATAAAGGTCGGAAAAACAAGGCCAAAAAAAACGACCAAACCAGAATGGAATGGAAAAGTGTGGTGAAGTCAAAAGTCATCAAGTCAAAATGTACACAAATCCCCCCCCACTAAGTTAATATATAAGGAAACAAAGAAAGGGCTGATTTTGCACTTTATTGAAAATCTAAACCCAAGGGCCAAAAACTGCCAAAAAATGAAAACACTCTTTTTATCTCTTTTTTAAACTTAAACCACAGGGGTTGATGTTGCCAAGATTGAAACTTCATTATAAAAGAGAAAGGGAAAAAAAAAAAAGAAAAGATTGAAAAGAAGAATAATAGAAGGGACTAAGTTCGTCAACAACCCAAACATATCTTAATCATCTTCTAACAATCTCCTCTGTCACAGTCCAATTGTTTATAAAATTCCGACAACACCAAAAACAGCCTGCACCCTATTTTCTCCAATACTTCTACCATGCAAAACTCGCAACCACTTGACAAAACCCTCCCCTCACTCCTCTATAACCCCACCATTTCCAAGTTGGCAATCCTCACTCTCTCCAAGACCATTTCGATGGTTGAGATTGCTCAAAGAAGCAACAAAGAATGATGGATGGCTGGGATTAGCTTTTGGAAAGCTCTCACACAACTAGCACAGCCCAAAGACCAAGCTATGAAGACTTTGGATTTAAATAGAGACCAATGTAGTCTTGTAATATAAAATCTATCTATCTTTTCTTTTTCTTTTTTTTACATAATTAGCTTTATTTTTAGTTTATTTGTCATGTTTTTAAGCTTATTGTAACCTTTTCCTTTCGCTTTGTAACAATTTCTAAGTTTAATGAAATATTGAAGTTTTTAAGTTAAATTCCAACTTTCGAATTCCAAGTGTTAAGATTCTTAATTGAGTTGTTTTGTGTTCAAAAGCTCTTAATACAGCTTGTTTACAAACTGTTTTAACTAAGTGAACCTAAAAAGTTAAGTAGTAAAGAGAAAATAACAAATATCGCTCTCAAATAATCACACTAAACTTATTGGATTGATGATAAGCCAGTCTATGGATGGGCTTCATGGATATTCATAGCTTTTTTTATAAAGCTAGAGCTTGTAGATTCATTGTTTGACTGTTTTGAGCAAGGGTGTTAGTATGTCTGTCTTTTATTACTTTACTTATATATTGCGAACTGATTAGTATTTTTGATACATCTGTAAGTTTTTAGTTTATACTGCTAGACTAATTCATGCTTATTTTAAGGGCTTATTATGGATTGAAAATTGCTGTATAAAGTGTTTTACTTTTGTTATTTGATAATTAGTTTTTAATAATTTTGAACTAAAAATGATTTTTAGAAATGTTAAATGCTGTTTTAACGTGCAAGTACTAACTCCAGTTAGTACTGCTTGTTCATTTTTTAGGACAGTACTAAACTTCAAACGAGCAGTACTAACTCCAATTAGTACTGTCTAGTCTCATTTCTTGGGATTTCTAAGATAGGCAGTACTAACAACATAGAAGTACGTAACTAAACACTAGCAGATTACTTACTAACACTAGCTATACTACTAACACTAGCAGTACTAAAACTAACACTAGCAGTACAACTCCACGGTTGTACTGGTAGTTAATAATGGTGGTACTGTTGTTAGTACTGTTGTGTTTCTCTTGTGTAATTTGCTTTATTGCATGCTAATTTGGCTTTTAGATTTAGATTAGTTATCTTGTTGCCTTAGTGTAATAAGTTTTTAGTTAGCTTTAATTCAATTTCCAGCTTATGTGATTTGTTTAAATTTTATGTGCAATTTTCTTTCAGTTTTAATTTCCCAATCATTCCTTGTGAAATTCAAGCCAATCTTCTAATGTCTTGCGATTGTCCATTGACAGCATCGTTGGGACATAACGACCTTGGGAACACTCTATACTGTTTCGGTTTTTTGATCTCGCGGATTGTTCTGATCCTTTTTGGTGTATTTATATTTACGTTCAATTGACACTATAAAAACAAGGGTCTGGTTCGCGCGTAAACAATTTTTTTGGCGCCGCTGAGGGGAGGTTGAAACAAGGAAATATCGTTACACTTGTAATATATTTACATCTTGTGTGAATATTTTCTTTTACAAAAAAAAAAAAATAAAAAAAAAAAAGAAAAAAAAAAAAAAGAGTACAAAAGATATTTTTTCATTTTTTCTATTATAAATATCATTATTAAAACTAAAATAATTAAAAATATAAAAACAATTTCATAAAAAGAATAAAATTCTTTAATTTTGGTAAAAATACCAAAATATTACTATTCTCACATTGAGGTATTTATCATAATAATCTTCCGGTGTGAACTTGTTGGTTCCAAACTCAAACCAAAGATTTAAAACTTGCCTTCTGTGGGTCTCTTACGATATACGGCTCACCTTGAAAAGATGAACAAACTATAAAGTGGGTTAAGGAGGGTTGTTTCCTAGGAACTACGACCCGAAGGAGAAATGTAAGCTTCGCGCTATTCCTACTCCTCCGCTCACTGTGCGTTTATCTTTTGAGAGCTACGTGAAGTAAGTAGATTATTTGGCTTAAAGTTGTCTATTTCTTCGTCGTTTTAAAATAGACTGTGAATATATTTTCTAATCCAAAAATCCAAAAAAAATTTTGTGTAAATCTTTTTTTTATTTATTTCCATTTTGTGCAATGCGCACTCGATCTCAGTCCGTGAGCCGCGACATCCTCCACCAGAAGGACGCCAGTTGTTTCGGAACCTCTCGTATAGAAATACCCATTTCAGGAAGTCCTATTGTAGAGCCAATGCAGACACTCGAACTTATGGAATCAATATGTGTTATCAAGCACCCACCGAGGGGTACGAGGACGCAAATCCTTATTTAATGAAATTGTTGGCAAACAAGTATTCGAGCTGAAGCTGGGTTAATCAATCTTGTCCAGAACTAAAGTTCTTAATCGGTCATTGGACAAAGAAGACCCGCATGCTCATATCGTTACTTCAACAAGATCTCCTCACAATGAGAGGTCCCCATCATATGTTACAATTAATACGATTTAAAGCTTATGCTTTTTCCATTCTCTATCGATGGAGCCAGCTCCGAATTATGGCTTGAAAAGAACCCCTCGATCCATTCAACTTGGGACGATTTGTATCCAATTTCATCAATCAGTTCTTCCCTCCATCTAAAACGTCGAATCTTCGCAATGAGATCACCGATTTCTAAGCAGAGGTTCGATGAATCGTTTTATGAGCTTTGGGATCTAGTTTCATTGATCTTACTTAGGGGCATGTCCACACCAAGGTTCTCAGAATGTGCATCAACTTGATACATTCTATACTGCCGTGAACATTACTATGTTCAAGATTCATTGAATCCGCAGCAAGGTGGAAAACTTTTTGGACAAATGGCCTTCGCGAATGTTTAAAAATCATCGAGAAGCAAGTCCAAAGTTCGTCAAACACGAGTACTGGCAGTTATTGCCCAATGGTAAGTACGACTTTCCACCCAAGCTGTTTCAACTGATGTTGCCATGTAACTTAAGGATATTGTGAGCATTGCTCTTAGACAGATGAACCAAGCTTCTGCTCCAGCTCCTAGTCCTTGCACCTGTCAAAGCAGTTGAGCCCTATAGTTGTGTTACTTGTGGTGGAGCCCATTCTCACCAAAATATGTCAGCCATCATGGCAACGTTTATCGGGACAACATTTCTGAGTATGTGTCACAAAGCCGCTGCAGCTAATACCAACATAGTAAGCTCGAATTTCCGACTCAAATGGTTGCAAATCATATTAGACATTCCAGGTTTATCCATCCCGTTCAGATAAAACTCAGGCTAATAATTGCTAACAATTTCATTCGGGGGAATAACGTTAACCTAAAGGGAGGAGCAATTTCAACCAAAACAGATGTGGAAATTTTTAAATCTGTCCAATTTCAGTCAGAATTAACTGCATAGACCCAAGTTAATCAGTCTCCAGCATATTAAGCCCCCGTTCCTCAGACACACCGTGTCACCAAAGAACTGATTTGACAACTACGTCAAGGCTAATGATGCTATTCATGAGAAACATGCAAAAAAAACCTCCTAAAACCAGGTGTCGGAGCCATGCAAATCGGAACAACAAATTGAACAATCAAATCGGGACAAATCTGACGGATATGTTGATAAGTTTGTAATGCATATATCCGCTTTCTACTTCAGGGTTAGGGACACTCCCTGGTAAACAGTTATAACCCTAGAGAAGACTTATAAGGGTATCACTTACCCGGAAGCGGTGTTTGCTATCAAGGACCCCCAATTCTACTTTTCAGTAGTGAAGCAATACCCGAGGTGAAACGAGGACCATGTGGCACCCTTCTTTTACAAGTACCGCACCTCCCGTCCACCCTCCGGTAGGTCCTGAAACCATCACAACTCCAGTTCTTGAAACCCATTGTAGCTCTGTTGTTGATCCCGTACCAAACACTAAACCTTCAGTTTCTTCTTCCATATCCTTCGAGGCGTGATTAATGAAAAAAGAGCCGTAATCAAGCTAATGAAAAAAATCGACAAATTCTATGAAATCTTCAAAGAAATGAGTTTGAGATGTTTGCTTTAGGGGAAGCTCTTGTTTTAATGCCCAAAGTCGCCTCGTCTCTAAGAAAACCTTACTTGGAAAGTAAAGAGAAACTTACTGAAGTGGCTCGAACTTCAATGAACCCTGTCTAGCTCGAACATCGATGAATGTAACATTGTTCGGCGGTACATCTAGAAACAAGTGACCAGAAAAACTTGGAGACCCCGGCAAAGTTCCTGATTCCTTGTGAATTTCCAGGTATGGCTGAATGCTTTGCATTAGCCGATATCAAGTGCCAAGCATTAATCTATTGCCATTTTCAGTATGGGAAAAACTTTTCCACTTCCTGATCTTACTCCAACTTGAATGACACTCGAAACTTGCGGATCGATCAATTTCTAAAACCATGGGAATTGCAAAAGAAATCTCCGTTAAAGTTGGTGTATTTTCACTTTCAGCGCTTTGTGGTTGTAGATTTGAGCCAGACCCCGAAGTCCCGTTAATTCTCGGGGAGTTGGCTTCTTAAAACCGGTCGTGCTTTGTGATGTGCACAAGGGTGAATGACTCTTAGAATAGGAAGTGAAGCCATCACTTACAAATTTTTGGATCAGACTTCGAGATACTCGTGCCAATTACACTCTGATGACGGGCAAACAGATTGAGTCACTGATATGTTTGTGAGGGAATAATCTCAAGAAGTTCGTGGTTTATGATATAATCGCGAGTTGGAAATTCCACTCCGTAGTATGATCAATTGTTGCTACTTCTTCTCCTACATTAACTCCATTTGGGAGATGTGATTTCTTGCTTCTCGAAAGAAGCGAATCTTTCCTTGGTTCTAGCAGATGATCGGATTGTCTTAGCATATATCCATTCTACTATGATCCTGAGGGGACTTCTTATTCTAGAAGCCATCTTGGAATAGTTGAAACCACCACTTCCCCCTCCAAGTCAAGGAACTTATCTCCCAGAAGTCCGAACTGAGCTTAAAGTCTGTGAAACTAATACAGCCAATTCTTCCGTTGATGAACCTACTGAGGTTGAACTCAAGGAACTGCCTCCCCATCTCGAGTATGCATTTTTGTGCGACGGGCGACAACATGTTTTGCCGTCATTATTGCGAAAGAGTTGGATTGTTGAGGAAAAGTCCGTCTCATATAAGGTGATAAAGTCCACAAGCGAGCTCTCGCTTGGAAACTTTCTGACATTCAGGGTATCAACCCGGAATTTGTACCCACAAGATTCTTATGGAAGAAGGATATGCACCAGCGTAGCAGGTCATCATCAAAGAAGAGTAATCCAAATAATCCACGTTGTTATTAAAATGGAGGTTGAAAAACTTCTCGAAGCTGGATTGATTTACACCTATTCCGACAGTCCCTGGGTTAGCCCGGATAATTGTGTACCAAAGAAGGGTGGAATGAACTGTGGTATTGTGAACGTGGAAAATGAATGATAATTCCAACTCGTTTGGTTACCGGATGGCGAGTGTGCATTGGGTCTATCGTAAGGTAAATGAAGACACCAGCAAAGACCACGTCCCTCTTACGCTTCATGGACCTAAGGCGTGAGGATTAGCGGGGAATGAATATACGTTTACTCGATGGTGTCTCCTGGTTTTTTCCAAACCCCATTGACCCAGTGATCAAGGATAAAATAGATACTTTTACTTGCCCATACGGAACGTTTGCTAACGTTTCGTCATGCCTTTCGGCTTGCCTTATGCAATGCTCCCAGGCACGTATTCACGTTGTTGTGTTAGCACATCTTTCATGCGGACATGGCTTGAGTGATTATTTTGATGGAAGAGCGATTGGAAGTCTTTATGACGATCTTCTCTGTCTTTGGGAAATTCTTTCCAAAACTGCCTCTCCCGTTTTTAGACCACATGCTTCAAAGGTGTCGAAAGGAACCAACTTTAGTATTATACTGGGAGGAGAGGAAAAGAAAGGAAAGAGCCATTTTATGGTCAAAGAGGGCATTGTCCTGGCCATAAGATTTGCTAAGAAAGGGATCGAGGTTTTGAAAAGCTCCAAAATCGATTTGTCATTTGCAAAAAAAATTACTCATACCCGACCACTAGTCAATACGGAATTTAGGGAGTTTTCTCGATGTAATGGCGGGTTGTTTACCGGCGTGGTTCGATTTAGGGATTTCTCAAAAATATCCGCCGACCAATACGACCAAAGACCAATCTCCTTGAGAAGGAAAACTCCATTTCTTTTTCCGATGACTGCTATTCGTGTTTTGCAATACATTGAAGTTAGGACTTACGGAATGCTCGATTTCTTGATTGCTTCCAAATGGGACCTTTCCATTTGAGCTTATGTGCGATGCAAGCTGGATTTTCGCCATAGGTGCAGTTTTGGGGCACTTCGTAGGGCTACAGCAAGGCTACGTCTCGATGATTGAAACATTTTTCGGCCCCCTATCCACTTATGCTGAGTAAGACCCTTGATTTGAAGCACAATGTTCGAACTACACTACGAACTGAAAAGATTACTTGCCTTAGTGTATGCTTTCGAGAAAAATATGAGGCTGCTTACACTCTTCATCCCTGAACAAAAGCATAGTGCATACAATGGACCATTCCGCCCTTACAGTATCTCTTTGCAAAAAAGGATTGCAAGGCAGGGAAAGGAATAGTATAACAGAGATTCGCTCCGTTGGGTTCTCACTCACTCCAAGAATTTGACTTCAAAGTTTTATTGATAATCTAATGGTCGTCGAGAGAGAAGACCTTGCGCAAGCTCCGAATCACTGTCCACGTTTGGAAAAACCCGTTTAGGAAATCGTTCAATGATCCTAAAGAGAAAATGATAAGTTTTCCTCTTGAGTACATTATCTACGGTGGTGACCTTTCGTGGATGATTATAGAAACCAGTGGGTTTGCGGGACTGTTGAAAATTACACGAGGGTGGTTTGGCAGATTCATTGTGTAAGGGCTATCTATGGTTCAAACCCAGTTAGCAGAAAGAGAAACAAGTTTTTTCAAAGAAGAATGTTAAACACTATTTCTTGGGACGGACCCCCGTTCTTTGTTTAAAAATTTGTTGCTCGGATCAACATGCTGATCAGGCGATGTTGGTGCCACGGTTCGTAGGAAGCTCTCGAATTCTCGAGCTTCGCACATGGACTCCACGGGGGACATCATGGTTGCAGAAATCCTCAAGCGCAGCCAAAAAGAGTGCTTTGACTCCGGTTTCTTCTGGCCCACCTAATATAAATCGATGCCTTCGTGTTTGGTTCACGAACTGTGACTTCGTTGCCAACGTCAAGGAAAAACTTCACAACGTGATGACGTATTGCCTCAGAACTCCTATCCAAGTTTAGTGAATCTTTGACTGTGGTTTGGATAGGGTGGTATCGTACTTTTTATGGGCTCCCGTTCGCGTTTCTCGTTTGGGAAGAAACAAGTATTATTCTGTCTGTGCAGTTCGACTATTTGTCCAAAAGGGGGTTGAAGCGAAAGCTCGCTTCACCACCATTGTTGCATACAGAGAATATAGTATGTTTGCAAAACTTTCTGAAATATTCTCTTCGCCAGATTTGGGTGTGGCTCCGTGCAATCATAAGTGTGATCGCGGAACATTTTTGTAATGACCAGTCTTGCAAGAGTTCATATGGCAGGAAATTATATGGAGTTTTATCACCGTTTCTCTCCACGCTTCGTATTATCACCCACAACAAGTGGGGAAGTGGATAGTTATCCAACTCGTGGCTTGAAAAGAATCCTTGACAAGGAATCCATAGTGTGGAAATACACGGTTTGCCCCCTCCTGGGTTCGGTCAACTAGATGAGTTTGAATGCATTATGGAGCCTTCCGCACAGCATACAAAACCCATTGGGGTTTTGTACTCTTACAAGCTTGTTGTATGGAAAGGCACACATGCGCCATCTTCCTGGAGTCGAGCTTGTAGCACAAAAGCCTAACTGGGCCTTAAAACAGGCAAACTTCGTCCTGTGTTAATTACGGGTGAGTGATCACCGGATAAGTTCAAGTCAATGAATTAAGTGAATCTGATCATGCTATTGAGAATACTCTATTGATCTATACAGGCCAAAACAAAGAGGTCTCCATGACTCCGAAGATCAAAAACCGTGTTTTCAACTTTGGTGATCGAGTCCTGCCTCTTTAATTCCAGATTAAAGATTTCTCGGGGCAATACTAAAATCCCGTCTGAATGGCCTAGTCACCCATCACTAGAGTTATTTCCGTTTGTACGCGGCATCTGTTGCAGCTTTATCAATTAGCAACGGGCCAAATTTCAAAGTGATCTTTGTGTATTTATGGTCATCGCGTGGTCAAGCGAACTTACTTTGTGACGGGACGTACACAAATTACGGTTGTAGTTCCAGATCTTCCAAACACTTTCCCCATGGATCAATAAATCCTTGTGATTTGGGTCAAGCATCGGAGGCGACCTAAACAAGCGCTTCGTGGGAGGCAACCCAATATGCTTATCCGTAGTCTGTAATTTCACTGTATAAGTGTTTGTTTGTCTAATTGTGTGAGATAACGTTGCTGTTCCATTACCGTGTTTCCTTTGTTGTTATTATTTATTGCTACAGGTTTGCCGGATTGTGAAGACTCGCAGGTTTTTGGGTCATTTATCAAGAGTTTCACATCCTCAGCTGCATTTCGGGAGAATCCGATATCCTAATCTTATAGGACTACGTTTTATCTTTTGACATATTACCTCATATTGATGGCCTTAGGATTAATGTAATATACCTTCAAAAACTTCGCTGAGGGCCGATGTTTAGTTCTAGTTTCGGGGGGGTGCTGCGGGGGGTATCTTCGATTTGATTGTTGCCTGTTTTTTTTGCAGCATTGTTAATCGGTTAGAACCCGTTTTTTTTTTTACCACCATATTACCATAAAAATAAAATCGAAAAAATTAGAAAATTTTTCAAAAATTTATATAGGTTTTGTCACAGTCATTTTGCTTTTCTTTTGGGTCAGAATAGAATAATTTTTGACTTAATCGGGCGTGTTTGAGCCCTGCTAGCTAGTTCCTTTAGGCCAAAGCTTTCACGAATTCTATAGCTTTGAATTTTAAAAATGTGAGAAGAATCGAAGAAATGATAGTGTTAAATATAAGTTATGATGTAAGCAGATGTCTCTCTAAAAACTTTACATGTAACTTGTGGTTTTTCTCTCCCTGTGTAATTTCTAATCCTCTAATCATAGTATCAAGGTTATTCAACTGTTAGTCAATTCGCGAGTGTTTTATCAGAAAATAAGCTTCAAATTTGTAACTTGAGTTTTCATAAAGCGAGGATTTTAGTGATTGTGATTTTTAAAGATAGAAACATGCCATACGTAGAATGAAAAGAATATTGAATGCAAAACTGCATGAATATGGAAAAATTTTGTCCAATGAAGATGCGGTTAAATGTTATGGAAGCAAGTAGAAAGATGTGTCGTTGATATCCCACTTCGCTAACAACGATGCGTTGTGGGGGTTCAATACGCTAAGTCGTTTTTATCTTTAGGGATTTGGTGTTATGTCAAGTGATATCTCACTTGGAAGAAAGGTTCTAGGTGAGGGTTCTACTAATGACATAATCATCTTAGCCTTATTGGAATATGGTTGTTGATGGTCGAATTTCCCACTTCGCTAGCAACGGGGTGGGTGTTTTAAAAACTAAGAACATCGGTCGTGGTTTAGATGTGATATGCCTACTCCGTTAACCACGTGGTAGGGGTTTCAAACTGTAAGTCAATGCATTCCTAAGCTTTGTATGGTATTATGATTATAATGTTTGAAATTGCTTGCAAGAAAAAGTTCGCCTAAAAGTTTTTTAAATCTCGAAATTCAAGTTACGATGTCTTAATAAGTTGTTGTCTTGGAGTCTTTGAGTATTTTGAATTATGACTATGAAAAAAAGTTGTGTCTAGGGTTAAATTAAAATGAGATACACACATTCATCGTATATCCATGTTGGAGTTGAAAATTCCAAGTATGGAAGTGATGTGGGGATCTTACACATATAAATTATATCGACGCAATGATGTCTTGTTTTGTAATTGCTTAGACTTGGGAACTTTGTGTGAAAATCGAGGACGATGTGAAATTATCCGTCAGAGGACATCGCGTAGATCGCCACTCTTATTCACGACAGTACGCTTCTCATTTGATGATCCCTAGGTTATAATTGAAATGAAGAAAGTCAATAAATTGTTATTTGAAAAATAAGAAAATCCAAAAATGTTTAGTGTTGTAGGTTAGTGTAAATTTAGAAAATGGGTGTGAAACGGCGGTGGCTCTCTTACGTGTTTACCTTCATAACATTGGTGAGGACAAGCAATACCTTAGTTTGGCGGGATTTGTATGTGCTTAATGTCACTATCGTTTACCCATTCAAAAACGACGCTAAAATAACCAAAAACGAACTTTTTAAAATGCTAAAATATATGCTTGTTTTGCTAATTGTATCTGTGCAGTACGGATATCTCACCTAAAGGACGAAAAAAACAAGGCCAAGAAACGAAAAACCAGTAATGGAATGGGAAAAAAGCTGTGTGTTGAATGTCAAAAGTCAATCAAGTCAAAAAATGCCAAATCCCCTAAGTTATATTATAAAGGAAACAAGAATGGGGCTCGACCTGCTTGTATTTTGCAATTTCTTGAAGATATATAAACCCTAAAGGCCAAAACTGCCAAAAAAAAAGAAAGAAACCTTTTATATATTCTTTTTAAAACTTCAAACCACAGGGGTTGATGTTGCCAAGATTGTTGAAACTTCATTATAAAGCAGAAAAAAGGAAAAAAAAAAAAGTAAAGATGAAAAAGAAAGAAAAACTAGGAGGGACCTAGATTGGATATGTCAAAAACCCAAACATCATCTTTAATCATCTTTCATACATCTCTTTGTCACAGACCCAACTTGTATAAAAGAACCTTCCCGCCTACACCAAATCGCCGCACCCTTATTTTCTCCTCGCATACTTCGTACCCTACAACACTCCATCAAACCTACTTGACAAAACCCTCCCACTCGACTCTCCTCTTTAACCTCCACATTTCTCCAATGTTGGCATCCGCACTCTCTACCTAAGACCATTTTCGGATGTGGAGATTGCTCTAAAAGAAGCACAAAGTAGATGGATGGCTGGTGGGAATTTTTTGGGAGTGGGATTAGCTTTTGGAAAGTCATCTCACACAACTGCTGCCGCGCCCATAAGACCAAGCTTGAATGAAGACTTTTGGTCTTTATATTTGGGGCCTATGTAGTCATTGTAAAGAAAAAATCTATCTATCTATCTTTTGTCTTTTTTTTTGAACTTTACTTCGTGTATATTTAGTTTAATTTGTTCATGTTTTTAAGCTTATTGTACCTTTCCTTTCAGCCTTTGCTTTGTAACAATTTCTAAGTTTAATAAATATTGAAGTTTTTAACGTTAAAATTCCAACTTCGATTCCAAAGTCGGTGGTAAGATTTTAATTGAGTTGTTTATGTGTTCAAAAGCTCATAATACAGCTTGGTTTACAAAATGTTTTAACTAATGTGTAACATAAAAAGTTAATAAGTGTAGTAAAGATGAAGAAGATTATCAATTATCGCTCTCAATTCTATCACAATCTTACTTTAATGGATGATAAGCCAGTTTATGGATGGGCCTTTATGACTATCTCTAGCTTGTTTTTATACCAAGATTAGAGCTTTTTGTAGTTCATTGTTTGACCCTGTTTTGCATGCAAGGTGTAGTAAGGTCTCTCTTTTTTCTTATGCTTTACTATATTATTGCGGAATGTAGGTTATTTGATACAACTGTAGTTTTAGAGTTTGATACTGCTAGGGGGATCTCTTTTCACTATGCTTATTAAATGCTTATTTTGGATTGAAAATTGCTTATAAGTGTTTTAATTTGTTATTGTGATAATCTGTTTTTAATAATTTTGAACTAAATATAGAATTATTCTGGAATGTTGAAGAGCTGTTTTAAACAGAGCTGTCACTAACTCCAAGTTAGTTTATGCTGTTCAGTTTTTTTAGGACAGTACTAACTTCAGAAATAGATGCTATTGATATAACTCAAGTCTTAGGATGCTGAGTTCATTCTTCTTGGATAATCGCAAACTTGGTTTGCATGTTACTAACTAACACTTAGCAGTAGTACGAAAAAACTACACTCAGAATGAGAAGTATAACTAACATTCTTGCAGTAGAATGAGTATACGAACTAACACTAGCAAAGTACTAAACTAACACCTAGCAGTACTAACATCCACGGTGTAGTACTGGGTGTTAGTACTGGTGGTACTGTTTGTTGTAGTACTGTGTTGTCTTCTTCTTGTGTAATTTAGCTTAATTGCATGCTTATTTGCCTATTTTGATTTAGTTTAGCTTATTTGTGCACTGAGTGTAAAAGTTTTTAGTAGCATTTTTTAATTCAATTCTCCCTATCCAGATTACTGTTATTTGTTTATAATATTATGTGCATTTTGCTTTTCAGTTTTAGTTGCCCAAATCTATTCCTGTGGACATTCAAGCAACCCAATCTTCAATCGTTCTGGCGTATTTCCATTTCAGCCACGTTGGGACATAACGACCCGGGAAACGCGTTAATGTTTCGGTTTTCTTGATCTCGCCGGGTTCTTGATCCTTTTTGTGTATTTCATGATTTACTTATTGACCACATATAAAAGAGAGGGATGTGGATACTTCTGAGCGCTGTAACCAGTATTGCATGGCCGATATGTATCTTGATTTTTTTTTTTTGATAGGGTTAGCATTTGGCCCAAAGACCCCGCAATTTGTAAATCGTCAACTACCTGATGTAGGGTAGCAGCTGGTGTTTACAATTATAGATTATGGGCTACATTAACCACCCGGGTTCTGTGTTTGAGGATGCATCCATTTCTGGGAACACAATGTTTCGAATACTATTAAGTATCGTGATGGTTAGTATGGATGAGGCAAAGATACCGTAACCTGTGTGGCAATATTATTTAATTATCTTATCTATTCTGTTATTTTGTCGATTTTGGGATCGAATGTTCACAGAGCTCAATCGCAATATATCCTAATAGCTTGTGTGTCACTGACATGTTAGTACGTGATTATTATTGTAAACTTGTGTTCTAATCTATTTTATTCATCTTAAATTCTATGAATTTCTACATCAAGGTTTTGTTGACTTGTTTTTTAGAGTTTTATTAAGGTAATCAAGGTTAATGATGGGTATATTATGAGGAAGTTTGCGCTAATTATTTTGTTAAATTTATTTTTAAGTTTCCATTCTAGAAAAGTACACTTATTTATGGTGTTGTTTTTAAAACATGTATCTTGGCTTTTGGTAGCGTTTCTCTAGAACAACGTTTTAGTAATATGAATTTCTTGAATGAAACAATGTTTTATAACGTCTCTTTTTGAGTCGTTCTTTATATTCTTATGTGATTGTGCTATGAATTAACACCCAAATTATTGGTCCCGCTGCGTGTAAATTTGGGGGTGTTAAAGATTGGTATCAAGAGCCATAAGTTATAGAGAACTAGGTCATTTTTCAAAAACATAAACTATAACTTTCTTTCTCTATTTTCCGTGCACTAAGGCTGCTCGTGTTTCATGTTCAAGTCATACTTGTTATTCCTATTTTAGAAATTATGCACGCTTCGGGTGCATTATTGTTAAGTATTTATAAGATAAATACTATGACACATATCGAGATATATATCGATTGTTAAGCTTTATATTAAAGCTTTTGCATTTATTTACACGTTTAAATAAATCATTGTTAAATCATCATATTCATTTTAATGCATTTTCATTCATTCGTATATTGGATAAATTTTTATCTATGTAGTGGCCTTATATATATTTATTCTTGCGTGATTTGCAGATTATGATGGCAAATCCTCGACCTCCTGATCCCTTATATATTTCCTTTAGCATCTCTAATAGTATTATATGGATACTGATTTTATAATACTTGATTTCTTTTCCATCTTTTACGCTTATCTTCGGGATTACAGCTACATATTTACCTTATATCGGTCAGTTATATAAATATTGACCACTTTGCTTATCGCGTACTTCATGATTTCTCATTTACTCCATCGAGCATCAATACTGGTAGTATATAAGTATACCTGCATATATGAGTTACCTTCTTCTCGATCTCTTACAATTATCTCCGTTAGTACCACTATCTACTTATATAAAAGTAATTTATATAAGTGTCGACTATTTTCGATCACTTATGTCTATTTTGTAAAGTGCCTCTATATTTTTTTATGAAGACTGTCTATATGAATACTAAAGCTTTTCTTAGACATTGTGAATGACACAATGGTCTCGTTTGTTTTCAAGATGTTGTGAGTAATACAATGATCCCTAATACTTTCTCATGTAATTGCTAGTGATGCAATTGTCTCTAAAACTTCTCGTGATTTTGGATAATTCCCTTTTGGATGATATCGAAGTTCGACAAAGTTTGTCAATTCTATTGGTTATCTCACTATTTGACTCTGAGTTTGAACACTCACCTCATACTCTTGAAATGCTTACGTCATTCCGTAATCCGTTCCATAAAGACATGCCGACTAATTCGATTATGACTTTATCATGTCACCTCATAACCCTTCATTCTTTGGAAAATGATTATTCATTTATTCCCGCGTAATGTGTCATTTGGGAACGTCCACTTTTAGAACTTTCGAGTAAAATTTGTGTGTTCATGTTTTGAATGAGTAATAAGTCCAAAAATTTATATAGAAATACCTAAATATGTAAAACTATAGGTTCTAGATATCGAACAAACTTATATATGAGCAGTTGTTTCGGTCTTTGCGGACACACGGTTTAGGAGATACATTAAAAATGGTGAAGATGTAAAATCAAGAAAAATAAATTGCACTCATATTGAAAGGAAAAATGGTAATTTCACCTAGGATCTAAAACTTTCTGGGCAGTAGGCCCTACATTTATGAAAAAATAGACTCAAAATGGTTTTCGTAGGCGAAAACCTCATATTTTTATCATCCCCGAATTAGGAATTAGGAAGGTTTTAAGATTAAGATTTATTTAAAGATTTGAGTGATCAAGTAGCTAAGGGTTATTGTTTTGGGGTTTTGTGAGACTCGACTAAGAAAAGGAAAACAAGAAGAATCCGCGTTTTGATTTTATTCTCGCTCATAGTAATTCGTGTGAGCCTCTTAAAAATCCTTTTCTATATTATTTTTATGCGTATATTTTTATTTAAATTGCTTGACGTGGAATCCACATGATAGTGCGCTAGGATGGTGTTGAATGAAAGTGGATAATTTAAAGTGACTAGATGACGGAGGTAAGTTAGTTTAGGCGCATTGTGAAATTGTGATGTGGTGAAAATAGCGTTTGGTAGAGTATTGAAACGGGTCGTTTAATGCAGAAAATTACATCGCCCCTTTTGAGTGTCGTAAAAATGTTAAAGTTAAATTATGATTTTAGAAAATGGTAGAGCTTGTTTTTACGATCGTTTCCATATAAGGATCGTCCTGTAACTCTTAAAAACAAAGTTTTTACGGCCAATTGAAGTTAGGAAAATTTTTACTAAAAATTCAGCTTTTCGGAAAAATAATAGTTGCTGTCAGATTTTTAAAAGGATATTTTAGTCACTTTCGGGTCCGTTTCGGCCTTCGGCTGAAACATGAAAGTTGTTCGGAAGGCCGTTTTACTTCCCCGCGAGGATTACCAAGTCTAGAAATGAGTAATGACGGGTCTTAAAGCTAGAGCAAAATCTGCGTTTTTCTTTTTATTTAAATTGCATCAGATCTGATATAAGGGCGTTTTCGTCCATTTCTGTCGAGTTATGGGTCTCGGGTAAAACTAAAAAGTTGTTTAAAATGCCGTTTTACCTTTTCGCGAGGCGATCTAAGTTTAAAAACGCCTTATGACGGGTCAAAAACTCAAATACACATCTGCGTTTTTATAATAATTTTCTGCAGAAACTTGCAGGGGTATCTTGGTCATTTTTCGTTGGGTTTGGGTCTCGGCTAAAACTATAAAAGTTGTCCGAAACGTCGTTTTACATCAAAATGCTTTAGAGTCCGAGTCGTGGAAATGTATTTTAGTGGGTCGTTTTGGACGGGTCAGAATTGAGAAAAATATATAATAAAAGTCAAACTTAGGAAAAGTTGGATTAGTTGCTGATTTTTGTCAAGAAGTGGTAGTTTGAGCGTTTTAGTGACCGTTTGAGCTTGCGAAACGTTAACAAATATTATTAGATGACTAATAAATTATTGGGTTCGTCCGGTCACGTTTAAAAATAGTAAGTCTAAATTCGGAAACTTTATATATGTAAGCATAACGTGGAAAGAAGGGTAAGTATATAGATAATTGGTGTGTTGGTATTAACGGAAAACTTAATATTTTATTAGACAATACAAACATCTTCGAATATCCGAACTTTCCAGAAATGGTAACTTTCTAAAAATAGAAACTTTCCTAAAATAGTAACTTTCTATAAAGAGAAACTTTTCGGAAAAGTGGCATTAATTAATTACGAGTGTAATACTATTAATGAGAGCATCTTAATAACTAAATTTAGGACGCACGTGTGGATTCTATGGGTACTTCTTTTATAGTTAATAAACTCCAATCAATTCCTTTTAATCGTATTCTTCTCCTTTGCGTGAGTTGTTATCAGATGAATGAAGGATTTATCTTTATTGTTGTTTCATCGCCGTGTTTCTTGGTTCCTAACACATTACACTTCATTTTTTTCTAGCTACTTCATGTGATTTTGGAGAGTCATACCGCCAAGAAGTCAACTTCTAAGTTCAGCAAAGATCAAACGTCTCCTTACGTTCATTTTGTCAATTAAATAACTCTTTACACTAATTTCTTTCGAGCGTTACTATATTTTGATACATTTGATGCCTACTTCTATCCACTGTTATTATGATCAATTCATTCTTTCGTTTGGAACGATAAATTCTACAAATGACTCTATAGCATCTCGATTCGCGATCTGTTGGGTCAAATGGCTCTCTATGTTAATTTTCTCTGAATACTTCTACGTTTGTTCGAATATTCTTTATACTTGCTAAAATCTAACGTCTTATAATCAATCTTGATGTCATCTTATAAACCATTTTACTATTAGCTCATAAACTATTTTACTGATTTCCTATTAACTAAATTATTGTCAACTTATATACTATTTCATTTTCATTTTATGAATTGTTTAGATTACTTCACAAATCGTTTGACTAAGACCTTATAAACATTTTCAGAATCATCCGATAAACCATTTTGCTACTATACTATAAACTATTTTGCTATCATCTTATAAACTATTATGTTGTCATCATATGAGCTATATTGCATTCACTTTATGAACCATTT
>BQNB010003483.1:5726-30947 GCA_026074375.1 Tanacetum coccineum | reverse complement strand
ATATTCTGATGGGAGGCAAAAGATTCACAAGAATAAGTGATGATGGGCTTAAATTCAGTATGATTGATCGGTTTTTATCCAATACTCGTTTTTGTGATTATTGGAATTCGCTAATAGTAGTTGCAAATGAAAGGAAGTTGTCGGACAATTTCCCTTTAATTCTCATGGATAAAGTAGTGGATTTTGGGCCAAAGCCATTTTGTTTTTTATGTTTGGTTAGATGATAAAGAATGTGTGTATATAGTGATGGATTGTTGGGAAAAACCAGTGTACTCGTCAAATCCTGACTCGGTTTTTAAAGATAAATTAAAAAATGTTAAAGAGGGTCTAAAAGTGTGGAGTAAAACAAAGTTTGAAAAAATAGTCAAGAGCTCGAGGAACTTAAAAGTGAAGCCACAAAATGGGAGTTAATCGCCGAATCAAGAGACCTAGATGAAGGGTAGTTGGAGAGAAGGCAAGAAGCTAGGAGAGAGTGGATAGAAAAATACAAGCATAAAAATGAAATGTTAAAACAAAAGGCTAGATCAAAGTGGGTGTTGGAGGCTGATGAAAACTCTAAAGTTTTTCACTCTTATATTAGAGTTAACGTACGAAAAACAAAAGTCAATGGATTGATGGTGGATGGTGGATGGTGTGAAGATCCTACTACTATAACAGCAAAAGTATATGATTTCTTCAATAATGCGTATTGATGCGGGGTTTGTAAGACTCCCACAGGAAATTTTACAATCCCCAAGGCAGAGTACCTAACCGTTGTAGTGTAGTAAGGCAAGACTCAGGGGTTGTTATCGTTCTCTAGGGGAATAGGTTGGGAAGGTTCGATCAAGATCTAACAAAGGTCTATGGGGTTGAGAGAAGATTCTTTTTGTATTTTTATTTTATAGAAAGCAGGTAAAATCATAGTTTTAGAGGTTTGGTTTGTTTTATCTAATTAAACTAAATTGTAATCTAAACTACTTTGGTGATAACTTATATGATAAACAAACATATTTACTTAATCATGCACCACTCCTCAGATTGCTTCTCCTAATCTTGTTGCTTTGTCACACTTGTGATGATATGTGTAAGTATGTCCTAAGTCATGAACGTATTACACGAACCCGTCGTCTACGTAATATTCCGTTAAGACAACGCACAAGTAAGGTAGTTGGTATGTGTGTAATTACACATACCTTTTACCTAATAAATCGACCCTAAACGACCAAAAACGCACATAAAATGCCATAAATATGCTTGTTTTTGTGTTTGTACTGTGCAGGTACCGGATATTCACTAAAGGACGAAAAACGAAGCCAAACCCGACAAAACCAAGCACGGAACGAAAAAGTGTGAAAAAGACAAAGTCAAAATCAACAAAAGTCAAAGTCAAAGTCAACCCCGGGATACGGCATTGGAAAGGGCATCAAAAACCGAACCCGAAAACCTAAATTGCTAAAAGTAGGCCCACCTGTACCCACCTAGTGGGCCCAGGTCAGCCCACTTTATTTAAATTAAACCCATAAAGCCCAAATTGTTAAAACAGCCCAAATTCCTTTTTTATATACCAAACGGGCCCAACTCTATAAACTGGCCCAAAATCCAATTCCATATAACCACTTAACGCCCGTTATGTGCTTAGTACTCATACCGTTAGTCCTTTAAGGACTAACGGTGAAAGCCATTTTCAACTACAAGGGGCAAAGATGACAAACACAAGGACGAAGTCTGCAAGGGACAAGAAAGAGTTGAGGGACTTTTTGTGGCAACCCTCAAACTTTAAACCTGCAGTAATACTGTATATCTTTTCTTCCATCCCCCCTCCATTTTCCCCCATTTCACACACATGTTTTGTATGTTCTGACCACTGCAACAAACGACAACAAGCACCCACTCCACTCCAAAACCTTATCCCCCCTACAAACAAACCCCACATAACATTACACGCTGGCAATCCTCTAATTCCTTATTCGTTGATGGGACAAGTACGAAAATGAAGGGTTTAGATCATTGGGCTTGGAGAGCAAGCATAATTGATGGCTGAGATTGGGTCTTTGAGCTCTCTCACTCAACAAACACAACAAACACAGACCAAGCAGCTTATAAAA
Organism: Tanacetum coccineum; assembly: GCA_026074375.1. Classification (NCBI taxonomy): domain Eukaryota; kingdom Viridiplantae; phylum Streptophyta; class Magnoliopsida; order Asterales; family Asteraceae; genus Tanacetum; species Tanacetum coccineum. The sequence continues at coordinate 28,863 of BQNB010003483.1, read as the reverse complement.
GAAAAGAAGACAGAGGAAATGAAAGCCATCTAGGAGTAGTTATAGGGTAGTTTAATTTGAATTTATTTATGTTCTATGTGTTTTAAATCCTGTCATTTTACTTTAAGCCTTGTAACCTTTTTACATGTTTAATGAAATTTTAAGTTTTATGCATAATTTGTCTTTAAAATTCTTATTTGTGTTCACCCTTATTTATGCTTCAATCCTGTTAAACCTTGCTTCTTCTTGCTTATATAGTTCATGTATTATCTGGTAATAACAAGTTTTTATCTAAAAAAGTTTTTACAGTTTTAAAATGTTCAAAAATTTAGTTAAAGGGGTGTTTGGGTTAAGACCTGTTTTGGGTTAAAATGGGTCAACCTGGTTTGTAGTTCTTAAAACAAATTTCTATTATCCAAAAGTTAAGTTAAAAGTCTGTTTGTTAAGGTTTCAGAGTCTAAAATTTAGTTTTTAAGGTTTCATGAACTAATGTTGTGAATCTGTGTCAAGAAGGACATGACATCATCTTATGTTCAAGCTTGTTTTAAGTAGGCTTTATAGCATTGTTGTTAGCATTTTTTTATGTCTTATGATGTTGTAGACTTTTAAGTATCCATAGGGGTTAGCAATTGAGCATGTAGTTCAATCTGTCAATTTTATTTCCCAGTTTCAAAATAGCTTTAAGTCCTTTTTTTATCTAATTTTTAGAGTAGCAAATGTTAAGCTTTAAGTTTCATGATGCATTTAGTCTGTAGTATAAGCTTTTCCTGTTTCAGCTTATGATTCATTTTGCAACTTAATTTCTTGGCTTATTTAGGCATGCAAGTTGCCAATTTACTCTTGTCCTTTAAATAGAAAACCAAAAAAAATGTCCTAAGGCCAAACTGCCCTTTTTCCAAGACCTTTTCTCTGCTTATTTAAATTTTTTGAGGGAGGTTTACCTTGGAGTGGATACTCATGTGGTAGTCGGATGAACAAACCCGACTTTGATTTTACTATGGGTTTGGATGATTTGTACAACAACCTTTTTAAATGTTGAACAAATGATTATGGAGAGCTATGGTGCTATCAATGATGATATAGAATTGGGGCATTTTAACCACTACTGGTCGCTAGCAGTACTAATAATATTAATACTGTTAATCCTGAAGTTAGTACTGGTACCACCAAAGTTAATACTGCCAGTACTAAAATTAGTACTGCTAGTTTTAGTGATGCCACAGTATATCCTTTTTGTTTCCACTCAACCACAAGGCGTTCAACTTGTTCATGAAGATCTTGAGCACTTCATGATGATGATCTTAGAAGAAATGGATCTAAGTGGAATATGGGACTACTAAGCCGTGAGGGCAAGAGAAAGTTCTATCAGTGGACTGGAAGGGAAGATCATCATGGATGGAAGCTTTTAGTATGCTGGTTATGATAAATCAAAGGTTAGAATATTTCAATGCCATAAAACTGGGTCATTGCCGAGAATGCAGAGCACCAAGAGTTAAAGACATCATAAATTAGAATCAAGGTGGCTCATCAAGGCAGTTAAGGATTGAAGATGCTTCTGATAAAGCAATTGTGTGTATAGATTGGTGTTGGATTGATTGGAGTGACATGGCAAAGGAAGAAATTCAAGCAAACCAGGCTCTCATTGGATTCTCAGATTCTGAAGGTAACATATGATAAATCTTGTTCTAAATCTTGATTCTGTGTGTTTGCAAAATTATGAAGCTCAAAGTAATAGTTGATGATTACTTGTTAAATTAGATGTTACCGGTTTAAAGCTTCTACATACAAAAAGAGGATTATCAATTTTAGAAGGTCAAATTACTTAAATAAAAAGAATCTGGAGTTCTTTTTGTCTGGGAATTGCTTTGCTTAAAAGAAGTGTAGGTCACAAGAGTTATCTATGGGATTACTATAGGATGAACTTGAAGGTTAAGGAAGAAAGTAGGGATTTGAGTTTTAATAATTTGCAAAGTTTTGAAAAAATCATCAAAAAGATTAGATACCTGTTGTTAGGCAAGTCAAGATAATGACAAAAGCAAAATAGAGTTTTGGTTATAATGTTGTCCCTTCACCTCATCCTTTGATTCTAAATAGACCAACATCCTTATACTTATCTTATTCAGGTCTTGAAGAATTCAAACAACCTGAGGTAAATGAGTATGGTCCTAAGGATTCAAGTTTAAAGCCTACCACTGTTTGTGATAAAGAGTCAGATAAATCATGGAGATACTGATGACTATTTAAACAACAACAAAAGGGGACTGATTCTAAAACTAGCTCACTTAAGGTAGACAAAGATTGGAAAGAAAAGTTTTTCTGTCCTGCTAATCAAGTTAGGGAAGAAGTACCTAAGAAAGCTAGAGAGAATAATGATGCTCCAATATGAAGATTAGCTGTCAGATGATTGAGGATGATGTTGATGCCTATATCCCTAAGGTTGGAAAAGAAAACTGTTATACCTACTGCTACTAGAAGAGTTTGTTAAACCTGAAACACCAGTTAGGAGGTCAGTTAGGTATGCAGAAATTTACAGGTCACAAAGACCTAGAGGAAACCAAAGAAATTGGAATAGTCAAAAATCCAATCAATTAGGATGTAACTTTGTTTTTAATAACAAGGCATGTTTTATTCTGTAGAAGTTTTGATCACATTCATACAGTTGTTCTAATGTCACAAAACATATGTTCATGGAGCCAGTCCTTATTGAAGATGGCCCTAAAAAATCTCTGCTTCACTAAAATTGCAAGGCCGTGTTATACTGTTAGGTCTGTTAACACTGCCAGACCTTTTAGTACTGCTAGGGTTTTTAATACTGTTAGGCCTTCTTATACTTACTCACCCAAATCAACAGTTTCTTTGTGCTAGACAAGGACACATTTTCAAAAAATCAAGCACATCAACTGTTTAAGGCCCTTGTACAATGCTGAGAACAACATTAACAAAAAGGTCTCATAATCAAAAGGTTAATACTGTCAGGGCAAGGGGATTTAATGTTGTTAAGCCCTTAGCATGTTGGGTTTGGAGACCCATCCAACTAACTGGTGCATCACTGGTTTTCAACAAATATTATTACATGATGCACGAGGCAGATCCAAAAGTCAGTAATGGCTCTTGGGTCCCCAAAGATACACTAACTTCATAAGTTTTGTGTGCAGAAGTTTACACAGCTAAATGATAAAGGATTTGTTGTAGTGGATGCTCAAGGCACATGTCTAGAACATGCCATCTTTTAGATTTTCAAAGACTTTGATGGAGGATAGAGTTACTTTTGGGTAGAGAGAAATTGATGGCAGAATTACTGGTAAATGTACTATTAAAACTGAATAAACTATGATTTTGATCGTTGTTACTTTGTCAAAAGAAGTTAAAGTTTCAACCTCTTTAGTGTCTCACAGATGGTGGACAAAAAGAACTATGTTCTTTTTACTGACTTTGAATGTCTTGTTCTATCTCCTATTTTAAGTTGCCTGTATGAAATTAGATATCTTTTAAATTTCCTAGAACAGTTATACCATGTACAGTTTTGCTATGAAAATAATAGTTCCTAAAGATGGTTTAACTTGTTAGTTGCAAAGGCTATATGTGAGGAATCAATCGCTGTGGTAGAAGACCTTGGTCATGTCAATTTTAAGGAATATTAATAAATTGTCATAAGAATAAATCTTGTAAGAGATTTGCCTTTAAAAAGATTTGAGAATGACCAAACTTGTGTTGCCTGTCTTAAAGGCAAGCAACACAGAGCCTCTTGTAAGACCAAGACCTTTAGTCCCATTACTAAGCCATTGTTTATGCTGCACATGGATCTCTTTGGTCCAACTTTTGTTAGTAGTCTAATGCATAAAAAAAAAATATGCTTGGTAGGTATGATGATTATAGTAGATTCATGGGTTTTCTTTTTAGACTAAGGATAAACAAGTGAGGACCTATAAAAAACTTATCAAGAAGGTAGAAAAACCTAGTGGATAAGAAAGTTAAAATAATCAGAAGTGATAATGGGACAGAGTTTAAAAACAAAGTGATGGATGAGTTCTGTAGGGAAAAAGGTATCAAAAGAGAATATAGTGTAGCAAGGACACCTCAGCAAAATGGTGTAGCTGAAAGGAAGAATAGGACTTTAATTGAGGCTGCTAGAACAATGTTAGCTGACTCTAAGTTACCTACAACATTTTGGGCAGAAGCTGTTTCTACTGCTTGCTATGTACAGAATAGGGTCTTAATAGTCTAAGCTGTTTAGCCAGACTCTTTTGAACTTTTAGAGGTTTTAACCAGGCTATAGGCTCATGAAACCATTTGGATGTCATGTTACTATTCTCAATACCCTTAGATAAGTTGGCGCAGTTTTGATGGAAAATGTGTGGAAGGTTTCTTTGTTGGACTATTCCTTAAATAGCAAAGCTTTAGGTAGTACAACATTAGAACCAGAAAAGTTTCAGGAAAACTTGCATGTTGGGTTCTTAGAGAATAAACCTATGATAGAAGGAAATGGTCCAAAGTGGTTGTTTGATCTTGATTCTCTAACCCAATCAATGAATTATGTTAATCACCCAGGTGGGTTGCAGGACTTTTTTAATGATTTTGCAGGTTACAAGGAGTTTCTGAGTTCTAGCACATTTTCTCAACAAGAATTCTAGATTGGTTTGCAATCGCCAATTTGGAAGGATGCTTCATATTTTTGCGTGATGCTTCACCAAATATTGTTGTAGGATGTCAAATAGTAAGATAAAGATGAGTTACATGATTGAAAGGTTGATGCTTATAGCAGAGTCTCATGATGGTAGCAATCTTCAGAATAATAGTACTGTGATCATAAGTTCATATGCCAGGCAAGGAAGTTAATACTGGTAGTAGAGACGTTAGTACTGCTCTCCCTGAAAGTCTTAATATGCTATCCTGGAAGACTTTGTAGGACCTACGTATGCATCTGTAAGACGCACATATGGAAGGACCAAGAAATTGAACTTGGGGAGCATCTCCTCAATCTAATGAAGTCACTACAACTCTCCACCAGAATTCACAAGATCACCCATTGAGTTATTGATTGCGTGTATGTGCAAGTCATATGTTCAGACAAGAAGGATGAAAACTTTCTTAATCTGAAAAAAGGATTTCTTAGTGCTATCCTATGAGGGATGTATCATCAGGATCTTCATACGTGTCTTTTGTTTGTTTCCTTCTTAGGAAGATACCAAAATGAATTTATCAAGCTCTTAGAGATTCCAGCTATGGGTAGAAGCAATGCAGGTGGAACTTCTTCAGTTCAAACTGCAAACGGTCTGGATTCTTGTAGATTTTACCTAAGGTCATAGCGCAATTGGTACAAAGTGGGTCTATCTAGAAACAAGAAAGATGAAAGGGGGGATTTTTCATCAGAAAACAAAGCAAGGACTTGTTTGCTCAAGGACCATACACAAGAAGAAGCATAGAACTATGTTGATGGGCTTTGACCTATGGCAGAATAGAGGCAATAAGATATTCCTGGCTTATGTTATTTATGGGTTTTATGGTGACACAAATTGGATTGTCAAAGGCCTTCCTGTCTTGGTCAGATAGATGATGTAGGTATATGTATGTCAACCTGCCAGGATTTTGAAGATACTGACCATCCTGATAAAGTTATAGGTAGTGAAAGCACTATATGGCCTCCATCATGCTCCATAGAGCTTGGTTTGACAACAATTTGGCAACTTATCTTTTGAGCATATGGATTTAAAGAGGACAGATAGACAAACCTTGTTCATCAAAAGGACATTAAAAGGACATATCTTGCTTGTTCAAATCTATTAAGATGACTATTATTCTTTGGATCTACAAAGAAGGGAAATTATGTGATGAGTTTGGAAGCTTATGAAGGCTAAGTTTCCAAATCGAGTTCTATGGGAGACATCACTTTTTTGGAATTTTACTGGTCTAACAGAAACAGAATGGCATCATTTATCAGTCTAAGATAAATATGTACATGAGATTTTGATAAAGTTCACTACTCAGATGTGTGATGTCTGCCTCACTCAAAGATTTGGAAAAGTCTTTGTTCAGATGGAGATATCTGCTGATGTTGATGAACATCTTTATAGATCTATGATAGGATCTTTGATGTACCTTACAGCATCCAGGCCAGATATCATGTTTGTAGTATGTGCATGTGCAAGGTTTCAAGTTTTCTCCAAAGACATCCCATCTCTTAGTTGTCAAAAGAATCTTTAGATACCTTAAAGGCTAACCATATTAGCCTTTGGTTTTCTAAGGGTTTCTCTCATTGGAATAGTTGCTTACACGGATAGTGTCGATGGCGGGAGCTACTCAAGATAGGGAAGTAAACAACTGGAGATGTCAGTTTTTGGGAAATAGACTAATCTCTTGGCACGCACAAGAAACAAACTGTAGTTGCCACTTCTACAACTGAAGCTGAATATGTGGCTGCTGCAAGTTGATGTGGACAGGTTCTCTAGATCCAAAACCAACGGCTGGATTATGGGTACAATTTCATGGATACTGTTATTTACATTGATAATACTAGTACTATCTGCATAATAGAAAATCCTGTTCAACATTCTAAAACAAAACATATAGAGATTAGGCATCATTTTATAAGAGATTGCAATGCTAAAAAGTTGATTCAAATGGCCAAAATTGACACTCAACATAATGTAGCAGATCTTCTTACAAAAGGTTTTGATGCTGGTCGATTTTAGTACTTGGTCTCAAGTATTGGAATGCTCAATCTCTAATGCTCAAATCTCTTGTTTGTTTTTGTAAAGTTTGTTCAAAGTTAGTACTGTTAAGTCTGTGTAAATTAATATTGCTGGTTATTAATTTGTACTACTGTTAATATTTAAAACTGGTGTCAAAACTGTTACTTCTAGTTTGTATTGCTAGTTATTTTCTGTGTCTTTTCTGTTAATCCTGTGTTAGTGTCATTTAATACTGCTAGACAAGAATATCGGTTAGGTTTTGTTTTTCCTTGGTTCTGTGCTACTCTTTCAGGATAAGCAATTGAAGTGTGAAATTGGGATTACTCATGGTTCGTTATTTGGGGGCGGATGCTGTTTGTTTCCTCAGAGTGTTGGTTTTCTCACCACAAAACAACTAATGGTCATCAGTTAACCATGTCTCATAGACAATAAGAATTAACTATGTCTAGAGCAAAGGCTACTGGTAAAGGACTTCTCAAAATCCGTTGATAGTTATAGTTTACTCATAAACTATATGGTCATTAATGACATGTTTTTTACAATGAAGCTTTGGCTAGTCAAAGCAAACGGTCTTGGGTAAAGACTAATCAAATCCGTTAAATGGCTGGTTGTTTGCCAACAAAACTATACTTTGTGAGCATGTGAGCAAAAGAATAATGAGAATGGTGAGCCCTAAAAACTAGGAAAGAGAGTTGTGTGAAAATAGACAGAGGACAAGTGAGCAAAAGATATAAGAGATTATATGTGAGCTTAAAAAACAGAAAGAGAGATTGGTGAAGTTCTATTTTTGAGTAATACAAAACTTTGGAGGTTGTTATGCTTTTGGGTGGAGAAGTAATACTGCTTGGCTTATTTTAGTCTGCTAGACCAATTTTAGTACTGATGGTGTCAGTTAGTACTGTTTGGCGTCTAACAGTTTTCATTTTTTAATTGAGCCGTTTTGAGATTTCCGCCAAATTCTTATGATATAGGGTTTGTCCAATTTGGACCTTTCGTGACTATCCTATATATACTTTTATTTTAATCATGTAATCTCAATTCTTTAAGACGGTCAAGCCTATCTCTATGTTTCTCTTTTTAAATTGGCAATTAATTAACTTTCTCCAGCTTTTATATATTCTCCACGATCAGATCCCACTGGATTACTAACTCTTTCAGTGATGGCTAAATTGGAATTTTGTGACATGCACAAAATGGTCGCGTTCTTTAGATAAATCTACAGAGTGTAGGGTTTCATCAAATCATTCGTTTTTCTAACATTGAAGTCACATTTGCTATGCACTGACATAAGAAGCCACGTGTTTGTGTCTCATTTACAAACATTTTTGGAAGGTCTGCTGACGTTTCTACTGCATGAACATAGTGATGTCATAGCATTACTGATACTATTGATGGTCACTCAATGACTATCATGATTGGATCTTTAAGACGACATCTCAAGTTGGGTTGATCAAGATGGTTATTTCTTCTTATTCCCAACGCGGAGCTCTTTGAGCAATTGGCGCTTTTGGGATATCACACGACTCAGATAAGTTAACTTTCAAAATGGTTGCTTTTTTCACCTCTATTGAGGTTTTCTTATCCATCTATTCTTCATTGCCTTAGCCTAAAGAAGACTACTTAGGAGCAGTTTAGTAGTAATATTGCCACTGCCCTTATATGTTTAGCTACAAATAGGAAGTATAATTTCTCTAGGATGATTTTTGAGCATATGGTGTCCATATCTCTAGTCCCCATAAGTTTTTGATGTACCCTAGGTTCATTCAAATATGTCTAGATATGCAGAGAAACCAGCTTCAACAACACACAAGATCATATCTTGTACCCTCTCTTAGCATGAAAGTGTTTAACAATATGAAGAGGCCTACCAAGGGATTTTCAGGCCAGGAGGTTGCTCTATTCCCCACTATGCTAGATGTTACTGAACCTTCTACTTCACCTTCCCGAATCACATCTTCACCTTCACCCTCACCTGAACCTTCACCTTCACCCTCACTTGAACCTTCAACTCAACACTCACCTGATAATACCACTGCTGCTGCATCACAAACCATCACCAACACTTCCATCACCTAGAGTAGAACACCACTTTCATACACCTCATGACTCACCTCTCCATGTTGTTCACTCATATGGAAGTGATGAGGGTAGCTTGAAACTTAATGAATTGATGAATTTGGTTACCAAACTTTCTAACAGGATTGGAGTATTGGAGGATGACTTGAAGAAGACAAAGAAAACCTACAGTTCTGCGTATACTAAACTTATTCTCATGGTTCAAGAAAAAGCAAGTACTGAAACTGAACTATTTATTCAAGAAGTGACTCCAACTGAAGTCATTCAAGCTCAAGAAGGCAGTGAGAAAGGAAGTGATGAAGTTAGTACTGCTGGTGGAAAGAAAGGTACTGCTAGTGAAGAAGTTCAAAGAGTTAGTATTGCTGAGGTAAACCTTAGTACTGCTAAACTACAATAGTTACTTATACAAGAAGGAGTGCAAGAGAAAGGTCAAGCACTAGACAGGGAAAAGCCTAATGTTAGAGTCTGAGCCCAAAAGAAGTCTAAGAAGGAGCTTGAGCAAGAAAGTTTGAGTTATGCTGAAGGCCATCAGATTGAAGAGCAATGAATGAGGAAACAAAGAGCTCAGAATTGTACGAGTGAAGAGATTACAAGACAATGGGATGAAGAGGAAAGACAAAGAGCTATGGCTAAAGCCAAGTCTTACTAAGCAGATAGATTGGAATGATCCTTCAGTCATAAGGTATCATACTCAAAAAGATGTATACCAAAAAGACAGTTTGCCGAAGCAAGGAAAAATAAGAATCAAATACTTGATGAATCAGGGGGAAACTACATGATTCGTGACTTCACGGGAAAGTCTTACAATGAGATTAGGCCATTCTTTGGAAAAGGTTGGGGATTTTAAATCAAAATATTGAACCTATGGCTGTAGAGCATAAGAGTGAAAAGGAAGAACTCTCCTGAACAAAGATGATAGGTATGCTAAAAAGATGAAGAAGTAAGATGTGGTACTCAGAAGGAAATGAAAAAAGAAGTCTTAAAGAAACTGGAGCAAAGAGAAATAATCTATTCCTAGGAAAAGCGCAAGGAAGAGGACAAAGATGGAGGAAAGATGCTGAGAGGGTAAGAACTCAAAGGATTTTTGGATATGTATTACCAAGAGGAAAGGTCCTATAGAGGTTGAATCTCTATTTACAAAGTTTCCGTTGTGGATTTGAAAGACTTGTGTTGTGTTGCAGAGAACTTATGTATTATCAAGTCTTCTGACGGGGATCGGCAAAGCTCAAGAATTATAAGGTATTGAGTGAGTTCGCTTGAGATTTTGATAGACAAGATGTCGAGGTAATTGTACAGACCTAGTCTAGGAAAAGTATAGTGCTTCAAGACATGAAGGATATGATCTGATGCTGTGGGAAGATCTTTACTATATCTATTTGAGTCTGTATGAAGAAGATGAGATTTGGAAAAATCAGTGAGTACAATTTGATAAGCTGCTGAGATTATGTGATTTTTGTTATCCAGTGGTATTAACTTTCTATTGATGGAAATTGGCGTTAGCGATTCCACTATGGTGACACGAGAAGAAATATCCTTTAAGTCAAGAGCTGTTGTCAAAGATGTTAAGTAAGAAATTAGAGGTTGATCATGAGAGTTCACATGCGTTTGAACTTCTAAGGTTTATAAGGTCTCAAGTGCAGAAGTAGAAGAAATGTTTGAAGAATCTCAGCAAAGGAAGAAGAATAGAGATTTTAATTCAGAAAGAAACTTGATGATTTGAAGGAAATCACAGTTTAGGGGAGGATTGTTAGAAATAAATCTTCCCTGACATTTATACTGCCCAGGTATACTAAACGGTACTAATGGAGTTAGTACTCCTGTAATACATACTTAGTACTGCCAGTGTTAGTTAATTTTGCTAGCGGGATAGAGTTTAGTACTTGCTGCGATGGTTCAAAGCTACAGACTTGGAATATGTATGCATGGAGATTATTATGGGTTGTTTGTAACTGATCCTAAAAAAGTATAGGTAGTTTGCTTTGTAAAGACTAATTGTTGTTTCTATAAAAAGGAGATCGTTAGGTATTTAGATAATTATACTTCTTAACACTTAGGACGTAATATTTTCGAAAAGATATTGTGATAGCTTCAGTTGTAACCCAGTACTTCATGGAGTACTGTATTTATTTTATTTTAATAATAATATTGAAGCAGTTGTTATTACTTCATTGTTTGTTTGGTTATTTCCGTTCCATTGATAAACATCTTAAGAGTATCAAAGGTAGAATTCCGCTATACACTTTTGGTTTACATACAAAGTCTCACCATTGTCTCTTATTTTGGATTCATCCCAAGGTAACAAACACTTTACTAGTAAAGAATCGATCAAGCGTGTGTGGGATCAACTGCTTCTCAAAACAAACAGAGTACCCCCACCCCATTACCCGCCAAAAATACCAAGGTACTATTCACTGTCGTTTTGCTTTAACCCCTGCTGCAACTAATGGACAAAACCATTCACTCTCTCACAACTCCCCTACCTCAATTGACAACTTGGCAATCTTGCAAACTCCCATTGGCCAAGGAAAAAGAAGGGACGAGATCAAAGGACTTGGGCTCCAAGCATATTCGATGGCTAAGATCACTTATGGTTCTCTCTCTCTCACACAACAAAAACAATGCTGGACTCTCTCTACAAAAAAAACACAGCTCAAGCACTAGGGTTTTAGTATTTATAGGCATAGTTAGTTTATTTTTCTTGTGTGTCGAATTTTTGAGTTTATCAAGGAAAAAACTTGTAAAACCAAATTTGTACCATTTTTTTATTGCAATTTACTTTACTTGTCAATTTAATATCTGTCTTTTAATTTCTTGCATTTTAATTATTTGTCTTTAAATACTTGTTTTTAGATTACTAGTCATTTAAGTCAATCTGCTTTTAAATACTGTTTTTACTCTGTTACTTAAGTGTTTTAGTCATTAAAAGTTTTTTATAAAAGTTGTTTTCATTTGTGTCAAGAAAACTCAAAAATCAAAAAAAAAAAAAAATATATATATATATCAAAAAGAAAAAAAGAAAAAGAAAGCAAACAAGGAAGCAATGGGTTTAAGCAAGGCTAGCCAAGGTTTTAGAGCCTCGTGGGAGGCAATAGGCTTGTTATTGGTACTTGAATTCAGACAGAAAGCAAAGGGAGATTGTAAGTTCCCTTAATTCAGTTTTCTTAGAAGTTACTGTAACTAGCTTTAATTTTCGCTATTTCTTGCATTTCTTGTTATCCATGTTATACTTGCTTATTTGGTCTTATTTTATGTTTTTTTTATTAAAATACATGTTTTGTTCATGTTTTTTTCCTTTAAAACTGTTATAAATGCCTTGAAACAGCTTAATGCTTATTTGTTAAATTAAGTGCTTATTTTCTGATGAGATTTGCTTATTTATGTCTTATATGTTAATATGTTCATCTGTTTTCAGAAAACTAGCCTTAAATCCTTGTAAATCAGTTTTAAAAAAAGAATTCAAAAGTTTAAAGGGGTGTTTGGGATAGTAGTGAAAAAGGGTCCAAACTGGTTTCTAAAAGTTTTGGGACTCTTGGCCACCTTTGGCCATCTTGTTTAAGTGTTTTCAATCTGTCTTAAAAAGTTTTTTTAGTTTTCAAAAGTTGTTTCAAGAAATTTTCTAAGTGAACTTTGAAACTGTGTTGTCAAAACAGTTTCTAAGTGTTTTTAGATTAAGAATTTTAAAACAAGTTTTTTTATAGGTGTTTTTAGTATGTCTTTCAGTGCCTTAATGCAGTAGAAAAGAGTCCCTTTTAAGTTCACCTTTGTTGTTCTAAAAATCTGTTAAATTTTTGTTTGTGTCTTTCAAGTTAAAACTTCCTTTTTCCTTTTCAATTTTCAGATGTTAAAACCTTTTGTTAATTCTTCAAATTTTGAGCATAAGCTCATTTGTTGCTTCTCTTGATCTGTTTTAACTAGATTTTTAATTTTAAGCTTATTTGGTTGCTTATTCTTTGGCCTGCATTTTGCCATTGCTTTCTAAGAAAACCAAAAGAAATCCCCTGGTGCAAACAGCCCAATTCTCAGCACCTTTTAACTGCTTATTTGCTTTTAATATTCTAATATTTTTGCATTTTTAGATACACCTTAAGCTAGTGATTAAGCCCCCATAAGCCATTAAGCCCCAAAGACCCTATAACAGCTTAAAATTAAGCCTCAAAGTGACCCCCAAGGCCTGTTTTATATGCTGTTTTGTGCCCCTTAGCTTATTTCCATTTTTGGCTTATCTGTCTATTTTTATTAGCTTATTTAGGTTTACACTAGCTTATTAGGTTAGGAACATAGTATGTTTGTGCTTATTTCAATTTTGTCTTAGCTTATTTGCTCATTAAGCTCCTAGCAGTTTAAGCATTCCTTTAGCTTATTTCATAACTGCCCAATTTTTGTTGCTTATTTCCCAGCTTATATTTAAGTTTCTAAAAAAATAGTATCTTTTTTTAAAAAGTTGCTGTTTTGTGTGTTTTTAAATTTTAAAAAAAAAAATTTTAAAAAAAATGTTTTATAAAAAGAGAGAGGCCCATGCTCGACCCCTAGACCTCCCCCTTTATACCAACACCCTAACACACAAACTCATACCGCTATGCTACAATAGCTCATCCGGTATGAGTTTGTTTCTTTAAATACTTAAGCCCATTTTAGCCTTTAAGCCCACAGCCACTTTTAAGCTTAAAAACAGCTTATTTATAAGCCGTTTTTCCAGTTTTAGATTTTTCATAGGATCTTTATAGTTTAACTTTATTTTCCTAAATTTTTCGAATTTTTTTATAATCGTTTGAAATTTTTACACATTTATGTTCTTTTCAAATGGGTTTTTTAAATATTAAAAATTAAATAAAAATCAAAAAAATATTTTTCTTTTTTAGAAAATTTTATTTTATCAGTCTTCACTTAGGAAAAATAGAAAATCTTTCGTAGGGTCATTTTTGCAAAATTTCATTTCTTAAAGAACGGGATTCGAACCCGTTTTTGTTTTCTCATTTTTGAGCTCGTTTTAGCTCCGTTTTTAGTCTAGTCTTTTTTATTCTTCATTTTTAGTCACATAGAGTAGATTAGAAGTAAAAAAATCTTTGTAGGGTTAATTTTTAAGAATTTAGGTTTTTGACCCCTTGTTCGGGGCTCTTACTCTCGTTTTTTAGTTTTATTTCATAATTTTTAGGTTTTTCTTAATCGTTTTTGCATATTAGTAGATAATTTAGCTTTCTAATCCCCTTAATCATTAACATCATTCAATTTCCAACTTTCCGACTGTACCGATTTTCAAGTCCAGCCTCGTCGGGGATAAACGACCCGGGAATATCATACTCCTCGGATTTTATTGATTGTCTTTCTTTTAAACTTTTCAAGGGCAACTTGAATTGTTTTTGGGTTATATAAGTAGTAGTATATTTATAATATATTAATTATTTATTTACCTAAAAAAAGAAGCTGTCAATTTTTGGCGCCGTTGTCGGGGAGGCTGTGAAACAATTTTCGTGTTTGTTTGACGATTAGTGTTTGAAGACCCTTCCCTCGTGAAGTTAAAATTCCCGTTTGTGAATATTTTCTTTTATTTATAAAAATATAAAAACACTAAACAATATTTTTCGTTTATCTTTTAATAGTATTTGTATAGATAAAAAAAATAATAATAATAATAATAAAATATAAAAACTTTATCCTTAATTATCAATAAAAACATCTTCACATCAAAACTAATGCTTTCAATTGAAATGCATTATCATAAATTACGTTCCCGAACAAAAGATTAAAACTTGCCTTTGTTGTCACTTAGTGAAATTACGGTCACCTTTAATGATAAACAAAACTATATAAAGAGGGGTATAAGGAGGGTATGTTCAGAGGAACTACGACCCGAAAGGAGAAGGATTTTTAATAGCTTCGACGCATTTCCGCTCTTCGCTCCTTGTGCGTTTTTCTTTTAGAAGAGGCTACCGTTGAATACAGTTAGATTTTGGTTTAAGTTGTCTTATTTCATTTTGTCCGTTAATAAAATATGTTGCTTAAAAAACTCGAAAAGCCAAAAATAATCTTCTTTTTCTTCTTATCCATTTAATTCTTTTCTTAACCCTCAATTGTTTAATTCTTATGGCATCACTCGATCGTCGTTCTTATTCATAATGTTTCATAAAAAGTCATAGTTAAGAAAATTGTTTATTTACATGTTCTCTTTAAGTTTATGCAAAAAGATTTTTAAAAAATGTTTAAAAAAAAGGAAGGCATGGGGCTCGAACCCATGACCTCCCCCTTTCATAGCAAGCACCTCACACACAACACACACGTCCAACTGCCCTGGGGTCTTTTTCAGTTTACATATGCAACATTTATTTGTTAAAGGCTCTTTATCCAAATAAGCTTATAAGCTGTTTTCGAATTTTAACAGCTTATTGTGATAAGCTGTTTGTACCAACTTATTTTTCATATATTCCCCACTACTTTAGCTACTTTTTGTATATTTTTTTAATTTATTTAGATTAAAATCTTAATTAATTCATAATAAATAAATTAAAAGTCAAAAAAATATAAATCCTTTTTTTTAAATTTTCTTTTGTCGTTTAGGACCTAGGAAAAATAGTTTTACTTTTGTAGGGTCATTTTTGTAAAATTTTACTTTTTAAAGAACGGTTTTCGAAAGCTCCGATTATCTCTAATCCGGAACCATGCAATCAAAACATTGATGAGCCCCCACAAACTTTGCCAAGTTTTGATCCGACGTGTCATTCCGAAAGAGAAAATTCATTACCTTATGTTTCAAAACCTAACTTTGTTGATGATTCTCCTAACGTTTTCAACCCACCTCCACAACCTCCTATCTATTCTTGTGAATTTTGCGGGAACAATGCTTGTTATGGTCACTATTGTACACCTTAAGTTCCGTTTATCTATCCGAAACCGTGTTACAATCAAGACTTTAATTTCCCGCAAGATTTTCATGATTTTCCACAACAATTTCTTTGTTGTGAAAATTGCGGGGGTCCTCATGAAATATACCAATGTCAACCAATGAATGAAGATTATTATCACGAGCAAAATTCTTGCTATGATCCTAATTCTTTTGGCTTTGACCAATTTCAACCCCCGCAATATACCGTTAATCATCATATCTTCAATGCTCAAAATGATTTTCTCAATTCTCAAAATAAACTTATGGAGCAAATGACATCCATGTGTGATATGGTTGGTCAATTGATACAAAAGAATGAAGAAGAAAAGCGAATTGAAGAAGAGCAAGCGGCTAAAGATCGATATTGGAAGATTCCCGTTTGCTACGATGATGACGATGACGAGGAAAGTTCAATACCTTTGAAAGATATTATTATTGCTGGACTTCCTCCGTGTGTTGCAATCACACCCATTTTATTTACCGAGGAGCCATTGACTCTCTCATAATGGAGGATGAGCATCTTGACACTATTCTGGAAACGGAATCGGACGAATTAATAAAGTCTAGTGTCGAGAACCTTGTCCAAATCCCAAGTGAGTCCGAAGATTCTTTCGAAGGTGAGTGTGATTTGCCTCCGTATGATGATTCTTCAAAGAATCATGATCTTACTTTCTCTAACCCTCTCTTCGATATCAATGAAGATTTTACCTCGAGTGATGAGTCATTTTCCGAAGAGGACGTTCCAAATGAGAATTTTAAAATTTTCTCTAATCCTCTCTTTGATCTTGATGAAGAAATCACTTCCACTAAGGTTGATCAAATTGATGATGAGGTGTTAGAAAATACCAATTCAATTCCACCGGGAATTGAATATCTTTGTTTTAATGCCAAATCCGATCTTTTAGAATCTTTGCTTCATCGAGATACTTCGATTAATGATTCTCAAAAGATCGATTCTCTTCTAGATGAGTTCGCCGGTGAACTCACTCTTCCCCACTCAATTCCACCGGGAATTGATGATGTCAACCTTGATCCGGAGGGAGATATTTTGTTTTTGGAAAGTTTGCTTTACGATAACTCTTCTCCCCGTCCTCCGGAAGAATTTAATTCTGAAAATCCTACCGAGTCTTTCTCTCCATCTCCTATCCCGGTCGAGGATAGTGACTCTCTTATGGAGGAGATTGACATTTTTCTTGATGGTGATGACTCAATACCACCGGGTATTGAGAGTGATGATTTCGACTCGGAAGATGACGATAATTCTACCTCCCGTCCCGAGTTCGAATCATTTCATGTTGATTATCCCGATTCGGGAGATTCAACCATTGATGTGGTGGAAGACATCCCCATTGATGTGCCTAATATTTTGCCCACCCATCTCGCCCTTCAATTGGATTTCAACTTCATTCCTTCTCTTAATGATCTCGGATCCGATCTTGATGTTTCTTCTCCTTCCGGAGATAGTAACAAAATTTACGATCCGGGGATATGCATTGAAGTCGAATCCACGAGATTTCTTTCTACTCTTTCTCCCGTGATTGATACCTTACTTTCATTTTCATCCGAAAATAAAGACAAAGTTTTCAATCACGGTGTTCTTGCTTCTAAGGAGAAATCTCCTCCTTCTTCATCACATCGGGGCTTGAAAGCTTTCCAGCTTTCTCCTGAAAGCCCGATGTTGATTCATGGAGACAACACTCCTAATTTGGGTGTTCGTCATCCCCATTTCTATCCCCCTTGACAAGCTCAAGTATGGGGGGATCGGGTCAAGCTAAGTGACCTAAAACAAGCGCTTCGTGGGTGGCAACCCATGCTTATCCTAGTATAATCGTAGTAGTAGTATGGTAGTTTAATAGTAATGAATAAGTGTTTTTTGTTGTGAGAGGCTCGCCTCTTTCCTTTTCCGTGTTTTGTGTTTTGTGTTGTATTGTCCAGGATTTCCCGGATTTTTGAAGCCTCTCGTGCTCGCGGTTTTTGTCCTTCGATCACAAGAGCTTCACATCCTCAGCTTCATTTTGGGAATCCGATATCCAAATCTTATCGACTAACGTTTATCTTTAAGCATACTTAATAAACGGCTTAGGATTTACGTAGAGACCTTCTTAAAGCATTTGGGCAATGTTTTATATTTAGTATGGGGGGGGGGGTGGGATCTATGATTAATTGTGCCTGCGTCGTTGTTTTCGCCTAATTCCCGTTTTTACCACCACAAAATTTCAAAAAGAATGAAAAAATTTTAAATTGTTCAAAAATAAAAATTAAGGTGTTTTGTCACAAATTTGATTTTCCTACTGGGTTGAATAAGTATAAATTTTGACTCGATTTCGAGCGTGGTTAACTTAGGCCTTGTTTCTTTAAACTTCTTTAGACTAGCGTTCGCGGATTTGCGATAAGAAACGAAAAATGATAGTGTTAAGTGTGTAGTTAGATGCTAACAAGAATTATTTGAAATTCTTATAAGCTAATGTGTGTAATTTTTGGTTTTTTCTCCCATATAGCTCCTAAGGCCTAATAATCTTGCTATTTTGAAAATTAAACTTAAATCAACAATTTTTGAAGTATAGTCGATATCAATAATTTTAGTTCAAATTTATACTTAAATTTTCTCTATATCGTGGTAATATAAAGTGTAATAAAAAAAATGATGAATAAGGTAATAATATAAACTGTGGGCTGATAAAAGTTTGCTGCATCTTGCCGGCTCACAACCGATGTTGCAGCCTTCTAAAGAAAGCCCATAGTAATTATAATAATCCAAGACCGATAAAAGTTTGCTGCATCTTGCCGGCTCACAACCGATGTTACAGCCTTCTAAAAGGTCGAGGATTTCCTTAAGAATGAATAATTATATTAAGTGTAGTAAACGTGAATTAATAAATATAGGGAAAATCTCTTTTTCTTAAATTTAAATATGCTTTTGAACTAAGACTATTTTATTTCAAGTTTTTCTAAATAAGCTATGTATATACAGAATACTAAGTGATTTTTTGATAAACCAAAGGTCCAAGTGTGTTCCCGTACTAGTCTCTGTGGGTGTCAAAAGCCTGGTCACTTAGCCGTAAGGTTGGGATGTGCCGAGACGAAAGACGCTACATGGGATGATCTTGCCTTCAAACTCATTATTCTCGGGTGGAACCTTGAAGCATAAACTTTTTGCCCAAAAAATTGATCATGGTTGAAATTCGAAATGGCACATTCACCTAATTATATTAATAATTGTTGGGGGCAAAAAGTTAACCCAATTGCAAATAAGGTAGGTGATTAGCATCTTAACTTATTTTTAACGGTGTGATTTCATTTTAAGCATGGTTTGGAATAAGTGAAAAGTCATTATCAAGGACGATGAATTTATCCTTTTTTAGGGGCATTTTAGGATTGAAATGCATTTTGTTCTATGATCCCTAAAAGTTATAAAAATAATGAAAGTCAAACGTTCTAGTTAGTTGCTTAATATGAAAAATACAAAAAAATGAGAAAAATGAAAAGAACAAAAATATGTGTAGGAATAAGTGAATACATTTAAAAATGGTAAAAACGGGGCTTTTCAAAACTTATGATTCTTTCATTCCCCTTGACGAACACTTAGCTACTTTTCGAGGTAATTAGTCGAGGGGGATTGAGATTCTTAGTTTTCTAAGTGCTTACTTATAGCATTGCGTGAGGACACGCAATAGTTTAGTATGGGGGATTTTGGTATGTGCTTAATTACACATACCATTTTCCATTTAAACCGGACTTAAATGACCAAAAACGTACCAAAAATACTTTGTATTTGTATGTTTTCATTTATATTGTGCAGGAAACGGATATCCGAGAAAAGGACAAAAAATCAAGCAAAAACGGACAAAACCGAGCACGGAATGGAAAAGCGTGGAAAAGCCAAAGTCAAATCAAAGTCAACCCCAAAAAGTCAACAGTCAAAGTCAAAGCCGTAATCGAAGAAATGATAAATGGGCCCACCCGTACCCATCTAATGGGCCGGGTCAACCCATTTATTCATTATGAAGACTTAAGGGCCCAAACCCCTTTTTACACCACAAGGACTTATCTTGCAATACCTTACAACAAACTGAGGGACCAGTTCTACCTATTCTTTAAACTGTTATAACCTCATGGATTGTCCTTGCAAACTTACATATAACATTGAGGGACTTAAACTGTCACATCTATAAAACTTTAACATCACTAAGGACTGAATGTTCAATGTTGCATAACACTTTGGAGGGCCATTTCTGCCATACCTCCAAAGTTGTATTACACCACATGGACTTCTTTTGCAATAACAAGATACAAGTTGGGGGACCAAAGGTGTCTATACACTAAACTTATACCCTGCATTTAATCAAAACAGTTATAACCCCAACCCTTTCCCGCCAAAAGTCGCACGAGTCCTCTGTCACTCTTCAAACCACCTGAACCTGTTTATGTTCACAACTACAAAACATATCTTTCCATCAATCCCCACCTCGCTCAACTCTATGTGACACCTTGGGCAATCCCTTATCTTAACCCCTTATTGGACATGGAATTATCATTGGCTGTGTCATGGATGTGGGCTCAAACCAATGAAAAAATTCATATGGCCAAGATTGACTAAGGATCTCACTCACACAACAAACACAAGCTTTGAAGCCTCTCACTAAAGAAGCACAGCAAGAAGAGGTCAAGACTTAGTTTTAGTATATATAGGACTATTGTAGTTCATAGTTCCTTTGTCGAATTTTTGTGTTTAGAAGGCAAAAGCTTGTAAACCTTAATTTGTACCATTTTATGTTAGATATGAGTAAAAGACTCGGTCACCCCGTATATTTATTGTTTATAATAGTTCGTAGTTTAATAGTTAATCGTATGTCTTTCGGTTTTAAGCCGGGTTCTAATACCCGGTATTTTGTAAAAACTATATAAGCCTCTTCCAACTTTGGAAGAGGTAAGCTAGTCAATATTCTTTTTCCAATTAAACACACTTGTTTCTCTCTCTAGAAAACCTCTCATGTGTTTCTCTCTCTAGAAACTAGCCCAATCACAAGAATCATCACCCGTGTTATGAATTAAACGATCCTACAATTGGCATCAGAGCTACGAGTGGATTCGTGGTTGATTCTTGTGGTTAAACAAGATCAAATTCGTGGTTCATTTTGAAGCAAAAAAGGCCACGGCTCAAAATCAAATTGAGCTTGTTTGTTTGTTAATCGTGTTCTTCCTTTGTTCTACATATCAAAAAGGTTAGATTGTTACCATATCATGGCTTACATAAGCATCTAGATCGTTTTTATAAGCTTAAAAGGGTTTGGCTTATTTGAGTGTTCTTGGTGGCGGTTTGGTTTGGATTTGAAGATCCACAAGGAAAATCGTGTTAATGTATGCTTAATCTTCGATTACCAACTTAGTTTTATGCATTGAAAGCTTATTTGAGGAAAGAAATAGCTTATTTGGTCGATTTATGCCTATTTCGAATTGAAGTTCATCAAGGCGGTTTGCTTAAAATATAATATTCTAGGTGGCGAGTTGACAGAAAGGACAGACAAGATCCACGTTTTAAGGAAAAGGTAAACGGCGAGTTGACCAGGTCAAAGGCGAGTTGAGTTAAAAATAGATTGTATTCCGGCGTTTGTATAATAGGTTTTGGACGGCGAGTTGCCAAAAATCTGTGGCGAGTTGGTGTTTGTTTGGCGGGTTGACAGGTTACCAAGGCGGGTTGAATATAATATTGGCCAAATATAATCGTTATTCTGCCCTATTTCAAAATCCACGGCAAGTTGAATAAAAAATTAAGACGACGAGTTAACAAAAGACACGGCGAGTTGCTAATTATATGGCGATTTACCAATAGGCAGCGAGTTACTCTAGGCAGCGAGTTGAACTCACAGGCGGCGGTTTGCCTCAGTTTGGTGGCGGTTTAAGCACTTTTTCAGTGGCGGTTTGCTACATGTTAGGAGGCGGTTTGCTTAATATCCAGACGACACCCTTTTCGCGACACTTTTTGGCGGAAAAATTAAGTAATTTGTAATCTTTTTTCTATAGCCTTTTTAACTTATTTTTACATCAAATTCAAATTTTGGTAATAGGGTAAAAATTATTTCGGTCGACACCTTTTTAGCGACACTTTTTGGCGGGAAAAATTAAGTAAAATATAATTTTTTTCTTTAGCCTTTTTAGCTTATTTTTACACCAAATTTAGATTTTGGTAATAGGGTAAAATTTATTTTTTTCATAATCCAACTGCGCCAAATTTCAAACAAATCAACAAACCAAATACCACAACCAATTATTCATTTACGGTTTTTTCTATTGATTTTGTAAAATCCCGGTAAACTTCTTATCGGTTTAAATCTTAGACTTGTAAAATCCCGTGAACGTCAATTGCATTCATAACCAATACATCAAGATGTCTAATATGTCAGAAGATATTTGGTATGCCGGTTCTGATACACGCCCACCAATGCTTGACAGAACAGACTTTGAATCTTGGCAACAACGCATTCGTCTGTATTGTCTGGGAAAAGATAATGGAGAGAACATTATGAAATCGATTACTGAAGGTCCATTTCAAATGGGAACGTTCATACAAACTCCTGCTGAAGATGCTGAAGATGCTGAAGAAACTGAGGGTGCACTTCAACTAGGTCCAGAACGTGCTAGAGTCTTTACAGACCTTTCTGCTGAAGAAAAGGAAAGGTATAAAGCTGACATTCGTGCTACGAATATCTTACTTCAAGGTATACCAAAAGACATCTACACACTCATCAACCATTATACTGACGCCAAAGACATTTGGGACAATGTGAAGATGATTCTGGAAGGTTCTGAGTTAACAAAGGATGACAGGGAATCACAATTATACGATGAATTTGAACGCTTCTGTCAAATCAAAGGAGAGACCATTCATGTTTACTATGTTAGGTTTTCGAAGCTCATTAACGACATGAGAAACATCAAGATGACCATGTCCAGAATGCAGCTTAACTCTAAATTTATGAACAACATGTTACCTGAATGGAGCAGATTCATAACTGAAGTAAAACTCAACAGAGGTTTGAAAGAGTCTAACTTTGATCAGTTGTATGCTTACTTAAAGCAACATGAGGTGCATGCTAATAAGAACAAAATGATGATGGAAAGGTTCATTTAACCAACTAATGATCCTTTGGTACTAGTGTCTAATGCCTCAGTTCAAAAGTATCTAACACAATCATCTGAGTCTCCACAATCCTCAAATCAACCATCAATTGCTGATAACTTTCAACTAGACACAGGAAGCACGTCAACTGATAACTTGATCGAAATCCTAACCAACACACTTGCCCTCCTCAACCAATCATTCAAAGCACATCTTCCTCAAATGAACAATCAACTCAGAACTTCCTCAAACGCAAGGAATAATGCTACTGTAACACCTCCAAAAATGTGTCGCAGCGGAAATAAGTCAGGGAGCATTACTTCATAATACAATAGCACAAGATACAAGAGAACGACCTCTAAATGTGTCGTTTGAAAAGTAATCTCATTGATTTCTTTG
>BQNB010003482.1:21739-114592 GCA_026074375.1 Tanacetum coccineum | reverse complement strand
AATCTTTTAAAACGATCTTTCAAAATAAGTCACAGAATAAACAAATAAAGTTTTTGATAATGACAGATAACAATTTAAAGGGGAGTTAACTTATATTAACTACAAGGACTTTAGATGTCATTTGTTTAAAACTTTAGGGACTTATTTGAACTTTGAGACTTAGTGAATTCAGGCTTTAAACTACATTCGATCAATATTGCCAACACCTCATAGTTTATAAAAGACTTAAGAATGCTTGGAAATACTTTCATAGTTTTAAAAGCCTTGATGATTGATTCTCACGGGATATATTTAAGCTTATCAATTCTTCGGACACGATCTCTAGTTTATTTGTGTACTAGGTTTTGCTGGTTCCGAGGTATCGAAACCAGCAAGGGGGAAGGAATAGATATACAAGAAAGATAATAAGTACACGTGATAGAATTTATACCCTATTCTCATTTTAGGTCATTCCGGGAAGACAAATGTCATAACCGCAGAGAAAATCAGTGTTTTAACTTGTTTCTTTCGGGTGCACTATTTCATCCATATGGGGGAAGAGATATCTTGTTATTTCTAGTATGCATCATTTGAGATACCAGGGGAAGTTTTGTAAGAAGATTTATTCTAAAACGTGAGAATATTGGTTACTGATTCAAGAAATGTTTCCTCAAACGCTTAATCACTAAGCTTATTTTTTTAAAGTGAGTAGAATTAGTTGACAAAAGAGGTACACATAGGTTTGATAATTATGATGATTCCTTAAGTTAGTCAGTATTCTGTAGAAATAAATGAGTACATTTGGGACTTAGTTGACTTAGGTGTTATCATTTCAACTTCTTAGAGAAAGTAATTGTGACATCTGAGACTTAATTGACTTTGGTGTTTCAATTAATATCATCATAATCGTGTAAGGAGAAATACGGACATCCGGGACTTAATTGACTTTGGTGTTACGGTTTCGAATTAATTGTGTACTTCGGATATATGGGCTTTTTACATCAAGACTGCTTGAGGCGGCTTGCAAGAAAGTTTTGAATCTACTCAAGAAAGGATTGCTGATTTAGGGGGAAGCTAAGACAACTTCTTAAGAGATACTACGGGGAAGACCTATGGCTGCTACAAAGAACCATATGATTCTATCATATGATGTTCTAATCATTCAGGTCAAACCTCGCACACAATAATCTTGTGAATATATAAATGTGTAGTGTAGACTTAAAAAATTAGGCATATATAGTGTTCGAGTATGAATTTTCAAAGAATTTCTTAGTAAATTTAAAAAAATTCAAATTAACATACTCAAACACCATATAATACCCTCATAATTTGAGGGGGAGCATTAAAAATGTTCCTAATACGGCTTGTTAATAATTGGATATTTTTTTCCTCGAAAACAGTTATATTTGAATCAATTGATATCCAAAATATCAAGAGATTTAATATTTTTGATAATGGGAGAAAATGTGATTAAAATATATGGCAAAAGATGTGATTTTCAAGATCTCAAGTGTACGTTATCTCATATATGTGCTAAACTCTTTCGATTAAATGATGCACATTGTTAGCCTCAAAATATTGAGTCGAACAAAGAAGTTCGTTCATTATATTAGGTCTCGGTCACTTAATTAATTATACGTGGTAATAGGCTAGTAGGGTAAACGGGCTCGTAAATGTAAGCTAATATTGTATGTGTATCGGGCTAAAGCCCAAGTCAATCCCGAGCCCGGCCCAAGTAAAAGCCCACACGCCCCCATGTAGTTGTGTAGGGTATATATACCATTTTCCATCAAGGAAAATGGTGTTGATTCATTTGTAAGATTTCATTTTGTTTAATCAACCATTCTCATTTTTCTCTCTTTATTTCTCTCTCTAACTTCTCTCTAAAATTCTTATCATCTTCTTATCTTTATCTCTTGATTCAAATGGTGAAGTGAAAGTAATTTTGGGTTCCGACATTTGGTATCACTCGCCACGGGTGGGTTTAGTGATTTTTCTTATTCACTTTGAGCTTTGATTCTGAAAAAAAAAATTATATCATAAACATTTTGTTGAGAATCCGTTTTTGTCTCACACAAACATATCCTAATTTTTTATATAACATTTTAATAACGTTTTCTGTTTTACATTTTTTTCTGTTTTCGTCATCTTCTTTTTCTGTTTTTCTTTCATTTTTTTATATTTTCTGTTTTTTTTATCCATCTTTTTGTTGCTCTCTGGTGTGGTAAGAAAAACACAAGGACGAGGATTTAGCTTATTTCTATGTGGTATACGGCGGGTTGAAGACGGTACAAAAATCGTGCGCACAAGGTGTTTGCTATATTGTTGAAGTCGAACAAGCATTTTCTTGAGTGAAGCCGAACGAGTTCAGCCTTGTGGAACCGATCTAGACAACAACTAGAGACCACCGATCTAGTTGTTTCAAGAGCAACCGATCTAGCACTCTTGCTTCAACACCGATCTAGTTAAAGTTTCAAAGACCCGAACTAGTTCATCCAACAACGACCGAACGAGTAAAATACTTGTCCACCGAACGAGTAAAATTCAATTTTACAAGAGCCGAACGAGTGTTAATTTGAAAGAGCCGAACGAGTATAATTTTGAAAGAGCCGAACGAGTGTAATTTTGAAAGAGCCGAACGAGTGTAATTTTAAAAGAGTCGAACGAGTTAATGCTTGAAAGAGCCGAACGAGTATAATTATAAAAGAGCCAAACGAGTTTTTTTTACTAGTGCAAACCGAACTAATTCTCGAGAATAAGTCTATACTCGTTTAAGTTTTTTCGGTTTTCGGTTTCGAGTGACGGTAATCTACGGGACGTTTAACTTATACCGTTGCGATCGCGGTCTCGTTTCGATCAACGCGGTATATTTACTTTTCACCGACACTAAACGTATCATCCCGAATGAAGTAAAAAGGAATCGTTGCAATTTTGTTTAATTTTCAAACGGGGAAGAAAATGAATTATGAAGGAAATTGTTTTTTATTAATTAACAACTTTTTACAAGTTATCACATGCAGTCCCTCAACTCTCACATAATTTCAGTGTTAGTCCTTTGTTTGTTTTATAACCCTCATTGTTAAAACAATATTACATCGTTTGTCCTTCTCCTTTCAAATCAGCCCGTTAGCCCTCCAACGTGAATCGTTAGTGCACCGTTTGTCCTTATTTGAGTTTTGATCAACCGTTAATCATTTCAAGCTCAAAATTTGTGCACCGTTCATCGTTTTAGCTCATTAATCGTTAACGAAAGTTCAAGTTCTTCAACGACAACAACGATTTCAACATCAATTCATTTTTGTTTTACGGTTTCTTCTTGATTTTGTAAAATCCCGCAAAAGATACGATTCTTTTCTCGATTTTAATCAAAGATTTGTAAAATCCCGTGAACGTTAATTGATTTCAATCCACAACAACAATCACTTTACCTACTTAAGATCCGATATCCATTCACAACATCAAAATGTCAAATTCAAATACCAATTTGCAAACTCAATCATCGAATGCTCTTCATAATGCTATCATGGAAGCGGGTAGCAAAGATCGTCCACCAATGTTAGCACCGGGTAATTACGTTCAGTGGAAATCCAGAATCAAGAGATACATTGACACCAAACCTAACCGTGAACTCATCCACTATAGTCTCCAAAATCCTCCATACATATATCAATGGGCTGAGAAAACAGTTCCAGTTGCTGAAGGAAGTTCTGAAACAACCATAGAGAGGTATATGGAGAACTATAAGAATGTTTCACAAGACATACGAGATCAAATGAATGCTGAAGCTGAAGCCGTTCAGATCATTCTGACAGGGATAGATAACGATATCTACTCCACAGTTGATGCTTGTCCGAATGCATGTGAAATGTGGAAAGCCATTGAAAGGTTGAAACAAGGTGAATCAATTAATGTTCAAGATCTTGAAACCAATTTATATTGGGAGTTTGGAAAATTCACATCACGAGATGGTGAATCACTTGAATCGTATTACTCACGGTTTTACAAGATGATGAATGAGCTTGTCCGAAATCAGTGTAATGTTACTAATCATCAGGTCAATGTCCAGTTCTTACTTCAACTACAACCAGAATGGCAAAGGTTTGTGACACTTGTTAAGCAGAGTCAAGAGCTGAAGACTGTCTCCTATCACAAGCTTTATGACATTCTGAAGCAACACCAGAATGAAGTCAATGAGATACGAACTGAAAGACTAGCACGTACTGCTAATCCACTTGCACTTGTTGCTCAACAACAACCAGTTTACCATCCTCCAAACCATCCTACTCAAAACACTCAATATTCCTCCACCAGATCGCAACAGTCTACCAGAAACAGAGGAAAAGCAATTGTTACATCTTCTGCTCCTACTTATGATCCAGAACCTGCTACGGTTACTGAAGATGATGAAATGTCAAAGGAAAAGGAGATTGACAAACTCATGGCTTTAATTTCTCTCTCGTTCAAGAAAATCTACAAACCTACCAACAACAACCTTCGAACTTCATCAAACACCAGTCGAGCTAATCAAGAAAATTCTCTAAGAATTAACAGAGGAACTGGGTATGATCATCAGAGGGCAGTTAATGTTGCTGGGGCTAGGGAAAATGTAGGTACTCCGGTATAATCTTCCCCTAAACCAATAAGTTACCATCTCTTGAATCTCGAACTCTATAGGCTCTATGTAGTGATTACTGATAAAGAAAACTGAGTATAATGAATTTGATGAAGAAGTAGAATCTCCCAAACTTGTATCTTATGTCTTGCACTATCCACGTGACGTTGAACTTATAAATAAATATGTGAAATATAAGTAGACCGCAACCTTTTGACAAAAATCCTCATCTTCTA
This sequence comes from Tanacetum coccineum, assembly GCA_026074375.1. Classification (NCBI taxonomy): domain Eukaryota; kingdom Viridiplantae; phylum Streptophyta; class Magnoliopsida; order Asterales; family Asteraceae; genus Tanacetum; species Tanacetum coccineum. The sequence goes on along the minus strand of BQNB010003482.1, from coordinate 109,765 downwards.
TGAGACACGTACTAAGTGATAGCAAATGTGAGCATTGAGCACCATAAGAAAAATCACACACCTTTGCTAGATTTTGACAAGTCTTCGTCACACCATTGTAAGCACGAACAAGTTACCTTCAAGCGTTGTAAGCCGTTTAAGATATAATAAGAACACGCACCTGTGAAACTCAACTACAACATAAAATAAGTGATATTCAATTGTCTTCGTAATCACCTCTTCAATAAATCCAAAACGAGCCATAAAATCAAAAATAATAAACTGTTGTGAGAAACAGTTCTATCCGAGATCCAAACGCGTCTGTTGTCCCATGTCGAACAAAGCTAGCAGTACAAAGTACTCTGGCAGTACTAAAAATCAATAGAAGCCTAGCAGTATAAACTGTTATATGCTAGCAGTACAAACATCCAATTAACATCCTGGTAGTACTAAGTGCAAGCAAACAACATTAAGTGTAGACGAGCAGTATTAACATTGAAGCCCAAACAACATTAACCACAAACCAGTATTAATCATAGATGAAATATACCTGGCAGTACTAACCCCTTCTGGCAGCACTAACCGAATTATAACTGGCAGTATTAATGAATACCTTGGCAGTACTAATCAGAACTTTCTATAAATAGCTTAATCTGTTAGTATCATATGCACGTCCACGTCGAACCAACAGTATCAATTATAAGAATTTTAAGATACTTGTAAAATAAAAAAATTAAGTAACTAGACGACTACCTTCAAAAAGTGTCACAAAATCGTCACAAAAACTGTCACTAAACTGGTTCTCATTCCTCCCATTCAGTTAGTGACACTTTTTTCTGTCACTGAGCTGTCACAAATCTGTTACAATACTGTCGGTAAACTGTCACTAATTCCAGCAGTATTAACCATGGCGAGCAGCACTAATAAACAACGCAACAGCACTAATTTTATTCTTGGCAGCACTTAATAAAATGAGCAAAAAAACAGAATATATATCGAAACTATCACACAAATCCCTAATAATTTAGGGATTTCATATTAAATGAGATACCGTTCCCATATAACACGCATTCAAAACCATAACTGCCTGTGATATTTTCCATATATACGAATCCAGAATACCATCCATAAAATTCGGACTCATATCCTGCTGTTTTATCTCAAACACCAATAGCAGATCAATAAACCACGCATACAACAGCAGATCAAAACAAATATATTATGCCTGCTGCTTTTTCAAAGATGATCATTAAAGAACCTGCTGCTCAATTACTTGCTTCTATTCACCACACGATCATAACCTGTTTGACCCCCCCCCTGGCCCCTAAAAAAACCATAAGCTGCTGCCTTTAAACACATGCCCATCTGTTGTTCCTCATGAACGACAAACCAGAAACATATCATACAGCCCTCGAACATCTCTTATATCATATGTTGCTTCTTTATGACATAACTCATATGATCTGTGATCGTGGCCTATTTCTTCTTCACACATCAGGAACACACTAATCTTGTATGAATGAAAACCTTTAAAGCTCGAACACCATAAACTTTTACAAACCAGCAGATCTAACACCATAGTTGCAATATATGAGCAGATCTAAAAACGAACAAGCACAAAAATAGAAAACCGAATACCATTGCTGCTGTACATGATTAGTTCCAGAATTAGGGTTTGTGAGAAACCCTAGTTACCTATGTTGACCACTAGTAACATCAGCAGCACCATCAGTTTTCACGATATAAAATTTAAGGAAGTAGAATAGGGGGGGGGTTTTGCAATAAAAACCCTAAGTTACAACACCGTCATCATTTTATTTATACAAGATGATACAAAAACCTTGTATAAACCCTAGATATCAAGAGCAACCCGCTCTGATAAATCCAAAAATAGAATGTTTCGTATACAACTAGTTTACTCCTTAGAGCTTGTAAGGATTGTACCATTGAATAAATCCAAAATACTAAGAATGAAAACTTTGATTACTGATTTATAAACTATCTGGATTTTAGTTTATAACCACTAGAAGTATTTCTAAAATGAAACAGTAAGGTAGTTTTGACCCAAGATATAATCAACACAACAAGCTCAATATATTAATACGATTCACTCTGACTATAGTGATATGGTTTACAACCTTGAACTAAGAACTCTTATTGAAAATTGAGGGATTGAAAACTTATTGGATTTGTATGTTGATGATATGCTAAACTAGATGCCCTAGGATATCCTTTTATACACCAAGGACTCCTAATAGGCTTACAATACTTTCCTAAGTATTTAGTCAAATGTATTGAATATAATGACTATGTATTAAATACTTTCCAATTCTCGTAGTCAAATGTATTAAATACTTTCTCATAAATAGTTAAAACTTCTCAATTAGCTTTAATCTTTTCAATCAGCATTAATCTTTTCAATCAGCATTAATGTTTTCAATCAGCATTAACTTGATATTAACTAGCAATTGTAACTTCTTTCAGCAGTATTAATTTTCTCACCAGCAGCAGTAATCTGGAACCAGCAGTAGTAAATCTATAACCAGCAGTCTTAAGTCCTTTAACAGTCTTAAGTTAGTACTGGTAGTACTAACTGGTTAATACTGGTAGTTGTAACTTATGAGCAGTACTAACTTTTGGCTTAGAAGTACTAAGTGAACTAAGTTTAATTCCTAACAATCCTCCCTTAAACTTGTGATTTACCTTCAAATCATTAAGTTTCTTGAATTAAACCTTCTATTTTGAGAGGATGCTTTCAAACACTTCATCTTCTTGATCTTTCAGCCTGTATGAATATCTTTTGAAGAAGTTCTTGAAATAAACCTTCTGCTTTAGAAATCCTCTACCTTTCTTCTTTATCAACTTTAGCTTGAAATCTCACAGCTACTTCAAAACCAAGTCTTTCTTATTCTTGTTGCCTTTTTGCTTTGGTCATTGCTGATTTAGACTCTTCCATATTTGCTTTACCTTTATCTTTTTCCTTTGATGCACTCCGTCTGATGTACACTAAAGTTTCAACAGCAATATCTTCAATAGAATCACCAGCAGTTTTAACTTCAGGTCTGGCAGTACTAATTTCTACACCAGCAGTAGTAATTGGTACATTAGCAGCATCAAAATCTAACTCTGGTTCATGCTTATGACTCCCCTAAATCTCTGCATCATGTTGTACCAATGAAGTGCCAGGATCTTGATCAATTTCAGTTATCTTCCTTCCCTTGTTTGGAAGGATCCCCCCTTCCAAATCATCATCTTTTAGGTGACCCGCAGCATCACTAGACTTGAACTTCTTCCTGGCATCAATATATTCAAATTTTTTCAAGATGATTGATGCACTATTATGATTGGATACATGGTCTATTACTCTGTTCTTTGGCTTCCAAACCCAGCATGCTGAGGCCTTAACATCATGAAACCTATTTCTCTTGACAGCATTATGTACAGCTTTTGGATTAGCAGCATTAACTACTGCTCTTGACCTAGCAGTATTAATTGTTTTTAGCCGTGACCTCATTAATACTGCTTGTGGAACCATGTTTCTTTTTTGAATAGTGTTAGTCATTCTTGTAAAATTTTTGTGATTCTCTTCTCCCTTGCATTGTTCCATACGGGATTTTTTTTACCTTCCTTTCACTACAATCTTCTTTTAATGGTCAAAACATTCCCACACACAAAACAGCTTTATTGTACATCACAAGAGTCACTTCTAGCTAAGGGACTTCTGATTATTCTAGTTCTTTGATTCCCCAGGCCTTTTATGACCTGTAACATATTAGCACACTTCACTACATAGGGTTTCCTAACACTACTGTTTTTCTGGTTGTTTAGGTCCAACAAATTCTATTTTAGAAATAGTAGGAAAAACAGTTTTCTTCTTACCATCTGACACCAACTCCTCATTAATTGGGGCACAACACTCTCTCCTAACAGTATAATATTTAACTGTGTTAGAAACACCCTTATTTTCAACTGTCTTAACATTACTAGGTGTAACAACAGTAGTAACATCCATATTCTCACTTTCAACTATTTCATCTATAAATGTTAGATCAAGTTTGTGAGGTATGAAATTCCCTGTAAGAGGTGGGGGAACTAAATGATATCCCTTATCTGATCCAGACTTATCAGATAAATTCACAAAACTTTCTAGTGCAGGAGAAACTACAGTAGCTGTACTATATCCTAGTCATGTTTTAAACTTGTCAATTACTTGACTTTCCAGTAAATCATTTAAGGACTTGGATGAATTTTGAAACTTTTCTAATGTCATTTTTAATGATCACTTGTCATTTTTTGCTTTTTCCCATTTCATTTTGTATTCATCTAAGGCATTATCTCTTAGTCTAACTTCAAGTTTTAAAACATTTATGCTTTCTTCAAACACAGCCTCATTTTTCTTATAGTGTACTAGTCTATCTTCTACAGACTGTAAACCAGCTTTATAAGATACTAAATTAAATTGAGACTTTTTGTAATCTAAAGACAAACTGTTATATTGTTATTTGAGAGTAGCATAAGCTTTAACACATGATTTAGAACAAGAATCTACCTCAGAATCTAAACTGGAAGAACTTCCTGAAGATATATATGCCATTAATGCAAAGTTTGTAGGATGCTCTTCTTATTCAAAGCTTCACAACAAGCTCTGATACCACTTGTTAAGATCCGTTTACCCATCTAGGATTAGTTTTACAAACAACATTAATAAGCACAACGGAAATCATAAAGAACAGTAATGTTGTTAAACAAGGTTTTACTACTAAACATTTTATTATTAATCTACTTCCCCAAGATCAAATGATTCTTGGGGCTAAACTAACTAATACATAAACTAATAAGCTAACTATTAGACTCTTATTGGAGAGATCTAACTATGATGGATAACTAAAACAACGCCAACTAATACCCTTTATATGTGGAGGGATAAAGGAGGGTTTACAATAAAACCTAGCTATACATAGGAAGCTAACCTTAATTCACATGGTAAGTCCATGTTGTTTCATCTTTCTTAATTTTGCATAATTATTTTATGTAATCATCAAATCTCAGAACCCAACATGTTATCTTGTACTTTTATCTGGTGAATCTTGATTGTAGCAATCTTAATACTTTTAGGCATTAGGCTTGTATCTTTTTCCTTGACTTGTAATGTAATCTTTTGAGCTTCTAAAGATCATCAACAAATCCATAATCTCTTTTTGCCATTCTAGTAATCTTGCCTTCTTTGATCTTGTGACTTCTGGGCCGACATGCTCATACCGTTCTTGATGTTGAAAGCGTATGTAACCATCTTTCTTGAGATTCTTTAACTTTAACACTTCGTCACTTCAAGAAAGACGTACGGTAACAGAGTAGCGGAAGTCTTGAAACATGTACTTAAGCTTTCATGATGTTTTTACTTATGTCGGTCGTAGTATAGCATGTGGTATTGACTCCGACAAGTCATCGGTAACTGCTAACATCGTCAGGAAATCCTACATGAATGGGTTAGTGTATAAAACCCCATATATGGATGAAAGTGGCTTTGCACTACGTTCGACGAATATGGTTGTTACACAACCACTATTCCTCGTTAATCAGTACAAATCCTGCCTGTGAACAGTTAGGAATTCGAAGAAATCACGCTTGACAGGGTTTCGCAACTTCACTCGTCGTTCTTATTACCGGAGCGTCTCAAAGCTAGCAACACGGTAAGAGTGAACCGGTAAGTTACTATCTTCCCGATTAAGCCGTCAATTCGTGTTTAGCTTTCCTATGTCCAGATACGCTTGTGATGCTTCTCATGGATATAAGATTGAAAATTGATTTAGAAAATTAGTCAGTGTGTTAAGATGCAAACGGTTTTTATAACACACCAACAATTTTATCTTTTTCAAAATTCATCCGTCAATTCATAAGCTGGACCGAATTGATATCCAGTATCACAAGTTCGATCCGTGCAGGATCTCATAAGTCACCTACCGCAGATCTTGTTTAATGTTGGCTCTAGAAGGATTTCCATCGTCACTAATCTCATAAGTCACCTACCGCAGATCTTGTTTAATGTTGGCTCTAGAAGGATTTCCATCGTCACTATGAATACTTTTTAGGTATCACTCTGATGTTCTAGCAAAATCACCACAATGATCATGCTTAGGACTCTAGTATATTTCGTTAGTTTTTCACATTGCGTAATCTAAGCAAGCATATTTTGGATAAGTTCTAATGAGTATTATATAAATGAATCTCTTTAATGCCTCTAAACTTCGATAGTGGCACTTGTTTTTAGTAATCGAAGCTTATAGTGCAGACTGCACCTTTATAATACCAACTAACTCGAAGGTGATGAAATCGATTAGAAAATGTCTTTATAATCTCCATGGAGAAATACAACAAGAGTCCATTTGAGGACCTTGATTGGCTAACGGGTTTTTGCATTGATGCGTCACTGGGTCCATGGGGACTGTCTTCAATACTAGATAACAGCTTAGTTTTTCTAACAGTTTATGTATTGACCCGGTTTCTGCCTAAGTGTAAGGAGGCTTCCTTTCTTTGATCAACCTTTATCTTAACTTTCTTTTTAATTCTTTCCACACCTCCAGTGCTACCAAGACTTCAATACTAGTACCATTGATGGGTTATTCCAGTACTAAGCTCCATCCAATCGGCACTATTACCTTCGTTCTCCAAATTTTACTCTTTTTTTAATCATGCACCTATGGACATTATACACTAACTATGGAAATGGTCACCTTGGTAGATCCCTCTGGTTCTGGCTGGATCGTTGGAACGAATACCTAATCCTAACCATCTTATAACTCTAAGTAATTACAAACATGGTTGGTCTTTTGGTTTTATTCTCAGCCTTAAAACATTTGAAATTGTTCCCCTTCAACATGTGCATCGATATTCGAAAATGTTTAGCACATGAAGGGTGAAGCTTGCACTTGAGTCCTTAAAATCACATCTTTAGCCATATATTTTAATAACATTTTCTCCCCTGATTAAAAATGTCAAATCTATTAATATTTTGGATATCAATTGATTCAAATATTAATGGTTTCAGGGAAAAAATGTCTAATTAATAACAAGCCGTATTAGGAACATTTTTAATGCCCCCCCTTCAATTAATGAGGGTATTATATATATAGTGTTGAGTACGTTTATTTGAATTTTTTTTGAATTTATTGAAAAATTCTTGAAAATTCATACTCAAACACTATTTATATTGCCTACTATTATAAGTCTATACTACATATTCACAATATTCACATGATAAGATTTTGAGATTGGACCTGACGTTAAAACGGTACGCGTCAGAAGTTTGTAATCCATCTCGAGTTCCCATGCACCAACCAATCGCTCTAGATTTCTGATGATTTTTTATTCTCGCAGCTACTTATCAACCAACTTCATCATAAGACCCAATCTCTTTCAGTCAACAGCCGTCCACTTTCTCTTTGGCATCTCTGTGTTGTAATCCAGACAAAGTCAAGTCCTCTTGATGAATCCTCACGCGAACAGACTTTGATGTGCCATCCGAGAACTATAAAAAACATCTCATCACTCATAAAACTCTAGTCTTTTGGTCCAGGTCTTTTCATAGACAAGTCCTGTGGATCATAAGAAGGAGTGTAAGGTCTTTAATTCAATTCTATAAAGGTCATCTGAATTTTGGTGATTGTTCAGTTTCTTCAGCAACTCTCTACACCAAGCTGGTAAATCTTCGACAACGGCCTCTTCTTGAGGATTAGGCTTCTTGTGAACATACGAAGGGCCACAATAAAGTTAACAATAACACTCCCGTCGAGGTGGAATAGCTTGTGTTGAACAGCAATAAGAAGCATATCTTCAATATTGTTGAGGTATAGATTAACAAAGTCACCTTCTTTAAACTTATGAAGCTGTTGATCAGATCTTTTCACCACAATATCTTCCAAGTGACCATATCCATGTAATTTCTTGACACTTACACTCTTCACACCAAGAATTGCCTTAGTAGAGTAAACGTTATGCTTGGAATATTTGCTTACCTGAGATCGGTACCACAGTTTATATCTTTCACCCCTGTGCTTGATTCCCTTTTTCAGCATCTTTGTCATACGCATGTTTAATGGTACTCCAAAGTGTAGGGACCATGTCTTTAATTCCTTTGATCTCATACCGAGCCACCTTTGTCTTCGTAATAGATGAAGTGTATCTAACCTCTGGATCAGAAGTCTTCAGATACTCCAGATCATTGCTGAAGAAGTAGTCAGCAACAATGGGTCGATGACCTGGGGGACCTTGTAGAGGAAGAGGCTTGGATAGATCAAACGGGTAACGATCTCCTTCTGGATTATTCCAATCAAGTTTGTCTGTTATCGCATTGAAGCACTCTTAGAAGTTATAATCAAGCTTGATACTGCTAGATCAAGTACCTTTTAACAGATTGAAGGCAGGTCCTAACAAGATATCTTGAGTGAGGTTTTCTATTTTGAATCCAATCAACACGTACTTGGAGAAGTCAATAGGAGTGGCCATGAGGTCGTTGAATGTAAGAGGATCCTTTGTAGCAGAGACCATTTGATTGAACCAAGGTTTTTCGGGTTGATCAAGTACAACCTGACGCTTGTTCTATTTAGGATCAGGAGTAGGAGGCCTTGGAGGTTGCTTGAACCAATATGGATTCAGAGTCTTTCTTGTTTTGAGTTCTAAGGTGTTTTGTGGTTGATTATCGTCATGAGCTACATCATCACCAACATCATCTATAACCACCTTAGCGATAGGTTCTTTAACTGGTTCCTTTGCAGAAGCAGACTTACCAGTTTTAGATCCTTTAGTTGCAACTTTACCTTTTGGGGTTTCCTTGGTGGAGGATGGCTTCTTAGAAGACTCAGACTCTTTAGTTCTTCTCCTCTTGGTCTTTTTACCCTGGTTTGGTCTAGCTGGAGGGTCCTCATCATCATCGTCTTCATCATCATAATGCTTTCTCTTGTGATCTTTAACTGTGTTAGCGACTCCATTATCCATTATGTTTTCATCTCCAATCAATGCTTCCATGAGTGCATGGTACAATCAATGATTGGCAGGATTTCTGTTAAAAGATTTGTTTGCATGCATGGATTGGTAGAGAGCGCTTTTTAGATCATACTCTTCGAGAGTTGCATTGTCAGTAGACTTGATTATAAACTTTGGCTTATGTGGCTTCTCAGCTTGTTCCCTCTTGATTTGTAGAATCTCTGAAACACTCTTCTCGAATCCTTGTTCTAGATCAACTATTGGTGTCTGTTTCTTAGATGATTCAGAAACTCGCTGTAGAGAATATTTCTAAATAAGATATGCTGTGTGTTTCTTCAGTTCCTTTTGAAAGACATCCCCAACTTTAGATCCAAGATAATTATCAACAACAGATGGAACTTGGGACTTGAGAATAGCAAGAGCTTTGATAGAGTGATCAACAGTTTTTAGCTCAGACTCATCTTTTTCTAATTTTGCAACTCTTAATTCAACAACATTGAGTGCATTAGATTCAAGAACATCAGTGATGAGAGTTGGAGCATCGGTTATGATTTTTGGTGTAGGAATTGGTGTTGTTGTTTATTGAGGTATAGATGGTGTGGTAGAGACAAATGGAGGAGCTAGACTTGTTGTGACAGGTGTTGAATGAGATTCTTGTACTGGTGTGGGAACTCTGGGTTCAGAAATCACAGATATAGGTACATTAAGCATATATGGAGACTGGCTATGTGGAACCTCACACTGGATCTTAACTTCCAATAATGAGTTGATGTCTGTATCTGTAGTGTACTTAACAGTACTAACCAAAGAAGAATCAGAAGAAAGTTTAAGGAATTGATCACAAAAACCTAAAGAAACAGGTAAGCTAGAGCTTGATTGAGGAAGTTCGGTCTTTTTGGCATCATCCTTTGCTTCTGAAGTCTTTTCAACATCTGCCTTTGCTGCATCAGCAATCTCTTCATCACCTTTATCAGAATCATCAACTTCAGCATTAATCATCTCTTCATCCTCATCCTTGCGTAAATGAATCTTGTACTTATAGATATCATCCTCATCGGATTCAGTTTTAGCATCTTCATCATCAACATCTTGTGTATCACTGATATGATCATCGCCTCCATCATCAGCATCACCATTTTATCATCCTTCTCATCTCCCCATTCTAGAATGACCTTCTCTTTAGTTATGTACTTTTCTTCATTAGGAACCCCTGGTTTAATACCAGTTCCTTCACTTGAGGTAGCAGAGACGATTTTAGACTCGTCGGGAACCCCTGGTTTGCTACCAGTTTGTTCATTTGAGCCTCTAATACCAGGGTGTCTTCTGCTTGTCTTCTTACTTGCTTTAAGAGCTTGCATAATGTCTGCAGCCTCTTGTTCTTCTGGAGTAAGAGATGGAGCACCATTAAGCTTAGTCTTTGAAGTAGCAGGTTTTGACTTTAGAGCACTTGGAGTGTCTTGAATGACTACACACTTAGAACTTCCGCCACTAGACTTCTTCTTAGCAGATTCAAGGACAGATTTAGTCACGATCCTTGCATGAGTAGCATGGACTTTCTTGCTTCTTCTGCTTCTTCAGCTTCAGTTTTGCTAATAGACTTAGCTAACTCTAAAGCAGCATCAGGATCATCAAAAATAATGTTGTCATCAGCAGACAGTGTGACTTTATTCTTGACTCTTCTCTTACTATAAATCTTTTTCTTAGCTGGTTCAGGTTCAGGTTTAGACTCTTCAAATACATCTACAGTTTCCTAAGAGTCATCAGCAGTAATCTTTCCTTAGGAACCTTTGCCTCTGCTCTTCTTGGGGCGAATCCGACCAGTAGAATACTTGATGAACATATGATAGGTTTCAGATTGTTTAATTACTTCAGTCAGCATAGTCTCAGGAATGGGAAGTCCATATTCCTGATAATCTTCACCTATTCTGACAAACTTTAACCTACTTACAATACCATCATCCTTGATTGTATGATAGTGTTGATAGTTGAGGTTGATAAGAGACTTATGTTGTTTCAGGAAGTGATTGATGATGATTTTGGTGAATCGGGGATATGGCATGTTTTCTCGTCTTGATCTCTTTTCTTTCATGTGATCAATCTGGTAAGAAATGTCTTCCCAAATCAATTCAGGATAGTCAACATTTTCTCTTTTGAATATCCCCCACAGTATGTCAATTCTGGACTTTCTGAGTTTGTCATTGCTTGTTGTCTTTCCAGAGAGACACTTGTTGATTATAGCTGCTAGAGTTCTCTATGGCTGGTGCATGTGATCCACAAACATGTTGGTGTGCTTGTATAGTAGACCCTTGTATCCAAGATCAATGAGAAAGGTAAGTGCAGTATCATCATCTGGAACATCTGTGAAGTCTACACCTTCCACTCTTGAATAGATATCAAGAATTGTCATAAAGACTTTAGCATTGACAATACATTTCTTGTTGGCTAAGGGAAATTCATAAGAATCAGTGCCTTGAATCTTCTTGATGGAATACCAGAATTGCTGCATAAATATTTCTTGGACATCTGCAGAAATAGTGAAAGCTTTAAAGCAGGTGGAGTTCTTGATGAGATCAATGACTACTTGAAATGTCTCTTCCTTCTGTGGCATAGCAGTTTCCAGTCTGATATTGGTAGAGCTAATCATGACTCTCGTAGAGAATGGAACCCGTTTATTATCACGAGCATCAACTTGTTGTTTTTCTTGTGGATTCATGATTCTGCTTAAGAATTAACCACTACAGTTTATATATACAACAAATATATATAATACTGATTTATTCTGGTTATCCTTTGATGATATGATTGATCTATGATTAGGTTTCATGCAAACATGACAGAATTACCACACTCAATGAATAAGTCAACTAAGGTCAATAGTCAAAAGTCAACACAACGTAGTCAACATGACATTTCTAAGGGAACTTAGGACACACATTCAACTAGAGAGCAGCAAATGAACATTCAAGCATAACACATTATGAAACATGGCACCATAAGCAAGTAATACACAATTTTTTTAGAAATTTGGACAGAGTTTCTTTTCACAATCATGTCATATTTCGCTTGAAAATGTACTTGTGGATGTTTCACTTGAAAACAACTTAACATGTTTCGCTCAGACAAAAACAGTCATGTTTCGCTCAGATAAACCTAACATGTTTCACTCAGATAAACCTAACATGTTTCGCTTAGTATAGACCAAATATGTTTCGCTCAGTATAAGTGAAACATGTTTCGCTCAGAAAACATGTTTCGATTCATTCCAGCAATACATGTTTTGCTTTATTCATACAAGACATGTTTCGCTTCATTCATAAGCACTTAATTTAGGTTTTACCAATTAAAAACCTACAAGCATTACTAACAATCATCACAAATACAATGATAACATCACATAATTACTTTCCACAGAAATACAACAACATTTTAAGCATGATCATGGCAATGCGAGCACTTTTAGAAGAGAATCATATGGAAAACTTGTTAAGAACATTTTAGGAGCCCAAGAACATATGTTATAGTACTCAAACTTTATCACAAATACTCAGAGCACATCAAACAAGAAACACTTACAACATTTTCAACCTAACGCACCTAAGAATCAAAATTTTCAAGTAAAATAGATCACAGGAAGCATAGATGAGTTATACTAGCATAAGGAAACTTATGAGAGGCATCTAAACACAAACCCATACCTATTCACTCACAAAACTCATGTTTTGCTTTATTCATCAAACAAACATCATCTTATCTCCTAAATGTTTATGATATATTCAAAACCGTTTCACATATATCTAAAACGCAACCTAATGAGTAAAACCCCTCAACTAATTTAACAAAAATCTCAACTTTTATATTATGAACCCTAAATCATTTTTAATAGATTAAGAGTGATAAAAGGAGTTTTAAGCTAATTCGTTTTACCTAGCGATGTTTAAGGGATAACTTATAAGTAGAAGTGAATCTTGGAATTTGAAAAACGAGTTTGAATTTTTAAGTATGAATGGAGCGAAATGTGTAGAGAGAATTTAGGGGTGTTTGGTTTTGTGAATATGAGATTGAGCGAAATGTGTTTGAAATATATTATAACCGGTTTATGTTTCGAAAGTGACACAAATAGTCCTTGTATTTTCTTGTGCCTTCTAATTTTCATTTAAACTTATTAATAAGCTTAACTAAGTTATAGAAAGGACATATTTAGCCCCTAAAGTTTATTGCTAGGATTCTAAGCCTTATATTTCGCCATTTAGTCCCTTAAAGATTACATCCAATAACATTTTAAGACCAATTGAGTTACAAATACATTAACTCCCCTTTAATTGATAATTTGTTATTGAAAAACTTTTTACCATTTTATTGCACGATGACATTTTAAAAGATCCTTTTTAAAAGAATCTGACTATTTCTCCCCCTCAAATAATGTCTCGTTTTCTATTTAAAGAGTTGTAGACATTGTTTGAGTCATAGAAACTTCTTTTAAAAATATTTTTAGATGAGAAACTGATATTTTGAATTATTTTTCTTAAACAACAAAAACAACACCATTAAAAACAATATTTCTCTCGTTTACATAAATAAATGCACTGACGCGTACACTTATTTGATATAGGAAGCACGGGTTGTGTTGCAAAGTAAACACAAGCCTTTGAATGAATATGACGTAATTCATTCCCGAGAAAAATTCATTTCCCGTTGTGAAGCCAAGTTTTCTTTTTTGAAATACTTGTCTTTAAGATGATGACCGGGTTGCTATCTGATATAATAGCAAGCCATATGACATATTTTCTGTTAGAACTTTATTTACAGCTTTGTGTCATTATTGAATGGCATTTCTAAGGCCGTAAATATTATCGATTCTAGAAAACATGTCATGAAAAACTATTTTTGTATTTTTCTGATTTTTTTAATTTTGTATTTTCTTTTTATGATTTTATATTTTTATATTTTCTTTTTGAAAAATTTATATGAAATGAAAAATCTTTTTGTGTTATTCTGATTTTCTTATATACATATAATACACATGATATTTCACGAGTTACCACCATTACTTATTTTCCTCCTCTATCAGACGTTTTAGAGTTTCCAGAGACATGTTTCTCATACCCAGCTTTTCGATCAAGAAGTTGAATCTTTCTCTTGGCAACGGTTTGGTGAAGATGTCAGCCAGTTGATATTTTGTCCGAACAAAGTAAAGTTCCACTATTCCATTCTCTACTTGCTCCTTTATAAAATGGTAGCATACATCAATGTGCTTTGCTCTAGAGTGTTGAACGTTGTTGCAGCATAGAGCAATCGCACTTTTGTTGTCGCGGTACAGAGGAATCTTATTGAATGTAAACACATAGTCTGTTAGCTGTGATCGCATCCATAGGATTTGAGCACAACACCCATATAAGGCAATATATTCAGCCTTTGTACTCGAAATCACAGTGCTCTTTTGCTTCTTAGAAGACTAGCTAATAAGTTTATCACCTAAGAATTGAGCGCTTCTTGATGTAATGCGTCTAGTATCCTGACACCCCGCGTGATCTGCGTCTGAATATGCTGTTAGAGACATATCGGTATCCTTCGAGTACCAGAGTCCTATGTTAATGGTTCCCTTTAGGTATCGAAAGATCCGCTTAACCGCATTTAAGTACTATTCGGTAGGATTTGCCTGATACCGGGCACATAAGCAGACTACATAAATAAGGCCGGGTCTACTAGATGTCAGATACATGAGGGATCCAATCATGTCACAGTAAAGTATAACATCAACTGGTGTCCCCTGTAGATCTTTATCTAGTTTATTCTTTTCCATCATAGGTGTGTCTACAGAATCACTAGTTAGCAAACCATATTTTTTAATAATTTCATAAGCATATTTTTATTGGTTTAGGAAGATGCCTCTAGGACTTTGAAAATTTTGTAATCCTAAAAAGAATGACATCTGCCCCATCATCGACATATTGAACTTAGTGGTTATCTGATTAGAAAACTCATTACACAAAGTAGTATTAGTGAATGCAAATATTATATCGTCAACATAAATTTGTACCAGCAATAAGCCGTTTCATGCTTTTTGTGTGAAGAGTGTCAGATCAACTGCACCTTTGGAGAAATGTTGTGAAATGAGGAAGCTTGACAGCATATCGTACCATGCACGTGGTGCTTGTTTGAGACCGTAAATGGCCTTTTTGAGCTTATACACATGCGATGGGTTATCTTGATCAACAAATTCTTCTGGTTGAGAAACATAGACCTGTTCTTTGAGTTCACCATTTAAGAAAGCAGTTTTGACATCCATTTGGAAGATCCTCATATTCTTCTTGGCGGCATTTTCTACAAAGATATGTATGGCCTTTATTCTTGTAACCGGAGCAAATGATTCCTCTAAATTGATTCCTTCTTCTTTCCTTAATCCTTGAGCGACTAATCTAGCCTTAAACTCGGTTAGTTTACCTTGGCTAAATAATTGCTTTTGTATTTATTATGACGTTTGAAGGCTAATACCTTTGGGTATTAGCCGTTATTAAAAAGATCTCAATGTTTGGTATTTGTTTATCTGATTTCTTGATTTATCGTTGATTGATTGTTTATGTTTATCAACTTTATACTTGTTTACGCGCTTTTGTATGCGACCTATCATTAAACTAGATCTAGTGATACAAACTAAGTAAATCTAGAGTCTGGGATAGCTCTCCATATAGTTGTTTATATATCTAGAATCATAGGATCACAAATATTGTCCTTCTAAATCTGTGTCTAAGAAATGCTTCGGGTTTAACTAGTTAATTGGATATTGCCATTGGTTTATTGATCGTGTTGACTAGAGGTGAACCTAGATTAATTCACAAATAACTTTCTGATTCCTATTGGATAGTTGGGGACAAGTGGACTACTAGTGAGTATTATTCACCATTAAGCGGTAAAGTGGGTAAAGTCTCAATAAGTAGTGTTTAACAAGAACACCATTGCTTTAATCCCTAAGATAGTTTATAATCTGAAATATGGATGCTTTAGCGGATGCTTTAATTGTGACAGGATAACGAGTCTAGGGTCTTAGGATGAGTAATGACTATGTCTTAAGAATGATATACCGCCTCGAGAGAAGAAATCATTGCAGTAAATAAACAAACCAACTTTCTAATCGGATTAATAATGGTTAATACAGTTTTCTTATATTTGGCTCGACCTCTCTTTTATCTTTTGTTTATTTGCTTGCATGGGTTAAGTGCCTTGAATTGATTGTTGTCACCAACCTAAACCGTTGCCAGTCTCTAAGGTAAAAACCCCCATTTTCCGTTAGAATTAGGATTAAGATTGTCCATGGGTTTTGAATAGAATAGAATTATCATAGATTAGAATAAACCAAGGTATTAATTAAATGATAGATTTAACCTGCTTCATGTGTTCGACACCTACTTACATGAAACTATCCCGATAACGGGTACAACTGGTGGAGGGTGTGGGGGGCTGGAGTGGTGGGTGAGGGGGGGAGCGGCCGTGGACCGTTAATGCATGTTTGTTTAGTCAGCAATATTATATATTTAAAACTTGAATCAAATAAATATGCACACATAACCGTAACATTCAAGTTTTTGGCGACGTTGTCGGGAGTGAAAATAAACTTATTTTTATTGATATTTTGGTTTTTAACATTAGATTAGATCTAACCCTTAGGATTAGTGTAATTTAGATTAGTGTATATTCTTGTATATTCTGTATATTTTGTATATTTGTCTTTAATTGTTTGCTTGTATATATTTATTGTTTGCGCATTTAATTATTTTGCTAAAACACTGTTCTGGTCGATAGCTGAATACGGCGTATCCACTTCCATCGGATACGGCGTATCCAACTTTCTGTCCAATACAGCGTATTCATTCAACTGATTAATACGGCGTATCCACTTCTATTGAATACGGCGTATCGATCATCTGATAAAGTTCTTTTCCATTCTCGAACTTAAAGCCCAAATTTTTTTTAATACCTTTCTCCCGCTGGTTCTACTGATAATTTTCTGGGTATTTTTCAGTAAGAATGACAAAGGTTATCAAAGGAGAGTTCGAGAAAATTAAGGATGTTAAGGTCGAAGATGTTTCGCTCACTTGCGATACACCACTTGAAGTTTTCAACAATGAAGTCAATCGATTAAGCAGAATGGATGATGATTTATTCACATATGAAGTTGAAGTTGCTAATATCCCGTGTGACTCGAAAATGGATGATGATTCGGAGCATGAAGCTGATGATGACATGGGATATGATCCGTCTGATGTTGCATTTACTGAATGGTTGGGATCAAAAAATTTCAACTACAAGACAATGGATCATTATACTATGAAAGCATTATGGATTTACTGGATCAGAGGAGATGATGAAGTTGAGCTCACTGATGAAGAATTTCTAATGATATGGATGAAGTTGCTGAAGTCTTTAGGATCGACACTAATTTATTTAATTTTGAAACACCTATGTGCAAGGCATTCAAAGAATTTAACTATCTTTTGCAAATCGATCCAGACTTACTCACTAAGGACATTGAGGGATTCAAAACCTATGAAGATTACAAGGATGATTGGATCTATGAATGGAACAAGGACGTACCATGGGTAGATGAGAAGCCATGGACTAACGTTGGAGTTTGGACCAAACCCACACCAGTTAAACATACTTGCAAGCCTTTCAACTATAAGACTAGATGTTCGGAATGGCCAACATGTAGTTGGATGGATGATGGATACTGTAATGGAGGAAACTTACTAGGAACTTACATTATTGGAAACCAACTCCATTATCAGGATTACGAGTGGTACGAGGCTTTAGAAGATAGTAAACTTAAAAGTGAGGCTTTAAGGATATAAAGCTATCATGGAGGATTTATCGATGATGATGATGAGTCACGTTACGAACAAATGAGACGATGGAACATATATACAAACTATGATGATGCTTATGAGATAAATCATGAAGATAATGAGAGAGAGGAAATATGTAAAGATCATGAGTTACCGATGTGCAATATAAGAAGATATATGATGATCAAATATTCATTTAATAATGATGAAGAGTATGTTGCTATAAAATAAGACGAATACGACAATCTTAAGATCACAAGAGAAAAGGCGTCCTGAGCTTACCAAGAAATCGTTTGGATTATGAACGAAGGATGGATAGTGACTAGAGTCGAGTGAAGAAAAGCTGAAAACAAGTCCAACTTAAAGACTTTATTGTAAATTAAGTGCTCCGGGAGAACAACCCGGTTTGCTCACCTTAATTTTATCGAGTCATTCTTCAAGACATCAATACGGCGTATCCGCCCCATACCATACGGCGTATTGATTGTCTGGACGTTATCAGTCTTATTTTTTATTGAACTTTAAAAATATTATTGTCAGTTCTGGAATACGGCGTATTCATTAATTTGATACGCCGTATCCACCAAAACTGACTCGTATTTAGTTTGTTTAGTTTAGTTTAAATTAACCGTAGGTACCAAGATAGGAATGCACATGTTTTTCCTATGTTTAATACAGGACCTCGTGAAAGAAATATCGACGAAGTTGGTGGAATGCATATTTTCTGGAATTCTGTGTGTGTGTTGTTCGTGCTAGGATTCAGACGCTTTTCCAGCACACAATCTTGCTCATAAACGCAACTTGGAGAATCTACCGAGCAAATATCAAGGGAGTTTCTCATTCTAATTCTTTTTAAATTCTCGTATTTAATGTTTTATCTATACAACGAGGACGTTGTATAATTCAAGTGGGGGATGGAATTAGAATGTTTACTTGTCCTAATTTTCACACTAAAATGCTTAAATTATGCTCAAATTTTAAAAAAAATTCAAGCATACTTTTGTGAAATTACTTGATACATAACCCGCACACAATAACCCTTGTTAGATATTGTGAGGATTTAGCCTATCCGTTTCTAAATGTTTAAAAGACTTCAGCATTGACAATATACTTCTTGTTGGCTAAGAGGAATTCATAAGAATCAGTGTCTTGAACCTTCTTGATGGTGTACTAGAATTACTGCATAAAGATTTTTGGGACATCTGCAGATATGGTGAAAGCCTTGAAGCACGTAGAATTCTTGATTATGTCAATGACCAATTGAAACGTCTCTTCCTTCTGTAGCACAGTGGTTTCCAATCTGATATTGGTAGAGCTGATCTTGACTCTCTCAGCAGAAGGAATCCATTTTTCATCACGAGCAGCAGCTTGTAGTGTTTCTTGAGGATTCATGATTCTGCTTAAGAATTAACCAATACAGTTTATATATGCAACATATATATTTTACTGATTAAGTTGGTTATCCTTTGATGATATGATTAATCTATGATTATGTTTCATGCAAACGTGACAAGATTACTACACTCTAAGAATTTAGTCAACTAAGGTCAATTAGTCAACGTCAGTTTTAAAAAAAAAATCAACAAGACATTTCCAAGGAATCTTAGGACACACATTCATACAAAGAGCAAATAATACACATTCAAACATGGCAAATGAAGTTATATGACTTTAAACACAAGATTACACAAATTTTAAAAAAATTTAGGCAGAGTTTCTTTTCGTATTTTGTCATATTTTGCTTGTATATGTACCTGTCATGTTTCGCTTGCAAACTGTCTAACATGTTTCGCTTGACATAAAAACATACATGTTTCGCTTAGACCAAACTGACATGTTTCACTTGGAATGAAACTGATATGTTTCGCTTGAAATGAAGTTGACATGTTTCGCTTGGAATGAAACTAACATGTTTCGCTTCATTCAACAGAAACATGTTTCGCTTCGTTCAAAGGTACTTATCTTAATTTTTACCAAGTAAAAACCTTTAAGCACATCTAACTAACCTCTCATATCAATAACAACATCACAGAATAAATTTCCACAAAGAATCAACAACCCTTTGAGCATAAAATTTCAAATTCAAGCATACAAAGAAGAGAAACATATGGCAATTAGCATAAGACCTTTTTAGGAGACTAAAAACATAGGACAAGGTACTCAAAGCCTACCACAAACACTCTGAGCATATCTAACAAGCAACACTTATACCATTTTTAACATAACGTACATAATAATCATGGTTTCCAATTAAACAAGATTAAAGGAAGCATATCAGAGTTAAACTAGCATAAAGAGACTTATTAGAAGTATCTAAACACAAAAACTACAACTAATCAAACCTATCACTCATTTTTTGCTTTATTCATCAAACGAAAATCTAAATATCTCACGTATGGTTGAGATATATCAAAACCTGTTTCATATGCATCTATTATGCACCCTATAGAACCAAACCCCTCAATCAATTAGACAAAAACTACAACTTTTATCTTAAGAACCCTAATACGTTTTTAATTGATTACGGGTGCAAAAAAGAGTTATAAGCTAATTCGATTTACCAGGATGATGAGTAATGAGTTACGAACGAGTAGGTGAGAATCTTTAGCCTTGAAAAACACGATTTGATTTACACGTTTGAATGGAGCGAAATGTGCATGAGAGAGAGAAATGTGTTAAGTGTTTAAATTTTGTGAGAGCGAAATGTGTTAAAAAAATGTTATAACCGATTTAAGTTTCTAAATTGACACAATTGGTCCTTATGCTTTATATCCTTTTCTATTTCTAATTTAAACTTAATACAAAGTCTATCTAAGTTATAGAAATGACATTTTTAGCCCCTAAAGTTTATAACTAGGATTCTAATTCCTAAAATTTGCCATTTAGTCCCAAAAAGTTAACATCAATAACATTTTAAGCCCAATTGAGTTAACATCAATAACTTCCCATTAATTGATAATCCGTTATTAAAAAACCTTTTCCATTTTATTCCGTGATGACATTTTAAAAGATCATTTTTTGAAAGAATTTGACTATTTCTCCTCCTCAAATAATGTCTCGTTTTCTATTTAAAGAGTTGTAGACATTGTTTGAGTGATATAAACTTCTTTTTAAAATCTTTTGAAGATGAGAAACTGATATTTTTTATTTTTTTTCATAAAACAACACCAACAAAAACAAGATTTTTCTCGTTTACATAAATAAATGCACTGACGCGTACACTTATTTGATATAGGAAGCACGGGTTGTGTTGCAAAGTAAACACAAGCCTTTGAATGAATATGACGTAATTCATTCCCGAGAAAAATTCATTTCCCGTTGTGAAGCCAAGTTTTCTTTTTTGAAATACTTGTCTTTAAGATGATTACCGGGTTGCTATCTGATATAATAGCAAGCCATATGACATATTTTCTGTTAGAACTTTATTTACAGCTTTGTGTCATTATTGAATGCCATTTCTAAGGCGGTAAATATTATCGATTCTAGAAAACATGTCATGAAAAACTATTTTTGTATTTTTCTGATTTTTTTAATTTTGTATTTTCTTTTTATGATTTTATATTTTTATATTTTCTTTTTGAAAAATTTATATGAAATGAAAAATCTTTTTGTGTTATTCTGATTTTCTTATATACATATAATACACATGATATTTCACGAGTTACCACCATTACTTATTTTCCTCCTCTATCAGACGTTTTAGAGTTTCCAGAGACATGTTTCTCATACCCAGCTTTTCGATCAAGAAGTTGAATCTTTCTCTTGGCAACGGTTTGGTGAAGATGTCAGCCAGTTGATATTTTGTCCGAACAAAGTAAAGTTCCACTATTCCATTCTCTACTTGATCCTTTATAAAATGGTAGCATACATCAATGTGCTTTGCTCTAGAGTGTTGAACGTTGTTGCAACATAGAGCAATCGCACTTTTGTTGTCGCGGTACAGAGGAATCTTATTGAATGTAAACACATAGTCTGTTAGCTGTGATCGCATCCATAGGATTTGAGCACAACACCCATATAAGGCAATATATTCAGCCTTTGTACTCGAAATCACAGTGCTCTTTTGCTTCTTAGAAGACTAGCTAATAAGTTTATCACCTAAGAATTGAGCGCTTCTTGATGTAATGCGTCTAGTATCCTGACACCCCGCGTGATCTGCGTCTGAATATGCTGTTAGAGACATATCGGTATCCTTCGAGTACCAGAGTCCTATGTTAATGGTTCCCTTTAGGTATCGAAAGATCCGCTTAACCGCATTTAAGTACTATTCGGTAGGATTTGCCTGATACCGGGCACATAAGCAGACTACATAAATAAGGCCGGGTCTACTAGATGTCAGATACATGAGGGATCCAATCATGTCACAGTAAAGTATAACATCAACTGGTGTCCCCTGTAGATCTTTATCTAGTTTATTCTTTTCCATCATAGGTGTGTCTACAGAATCACTAGTTAGCAAACCATATTTTTTAATAATTTCATAAGCATATTTTTATTGGTTTAGGAAGATGCCTCTAGGACTTTGAAAATTTTGTAATCCTAAAAAGAATGACATCTGCCCCATCATCGACATATTGAACTTAGTGGTTATCTGATTAGAAAACGCATTACACAAAGTAGTATTAGTGAATGCAAATATTATATCGTCAACATAAATTTGTACCAGCAATAAGCCGTTTCATGCTTTTTGTGTGAAGAGTGTTAGATCAACTGCACCTTTGGAGAAATGTTGTGAAATGAGGAAACTTGATAGCATGTCGTACCATGCACGTGGTGCTTGTTTGAGACCGTAAAGGGCCTTTTTGAGCTTGTACACATGCGATGGGTATTCCTGATCAACAAATCCTTCTAGTTGAGAAACATAGATCTCTTCCTTGAGCTCGCCATTTAAAAAAGCCATTTTGACGTCCATTTGGAAGATCGTCATATTCTTGTTGGCTGCATTTGCTACGAAGATACGGATGGCCTCTATTCTTGCAACCGGTGCAAATGATTCCTCAAAATTGATTCCCTCCTCTTGCCTGAACCCCTAAGTAACTAATCTAGCCTTATTATTTAGTACCCCGCCAAATTCGTTTGTCTTGACCTTATAAATCCATTTAAGTTTGATCAACAGGACTTTTTCTAGACACGTCACCAATTCTCAAACTTGTAGTCTTTCAAATTTATGAATTTCTTCTTGCATTGCATCGATCCATGATGGTTCAGTCATTGCTTGTTTGAAGTTCTTTGGTTCTACAAAAGGTAGGAAGGTATCAAAGTAACACTACATGGCGTTAGTTTTGAGTTGCTTTCTGGTGGAGACTGAGTGAGATGGATCACTGATCACATTTTCTATTGGATGATCCTTAGTCTATCTACCAATATGTTCAAATGGAGTGTGAGATGGTCTTACATTAGATGATGATCCTTGAGAAGTCGAGTCTTCATGAATAAATTCATAAAGAGGATCATAATGAAATAGTGGTGTTTTTGGTGATTCTTCAACACCTTGAGAAATAATTGGAGAATGTTTTTGTTCTTATGTTTATAGGATACTTGATGATGGTGCATCTTGGTCAATGGACGTGGACACAGGTGAATCGGTTATTCCAACAACTCTTAGTGCAGCAGCTACTAGACCTGGAGAGACAGCAATAGTTGGAGGATTGAAGTATTCATCGAACAAGGGTTGGAACAAACTATCCCAATCATCTCTATTTGGTGGATTACAAGGTTGTTGAGGAATAATGTTTGGTACGAGTCCTGAACCGGATGTTGTAGGAGTCATTACTTGAAGCCCGGGTCCTGAACCGAATTGTTCAGAAGCCATCGTTGTCAGCTGATCGAACGTCACATGAATAGTTTCCATAATTTTCCGGACTCTTGTTATAGATTCTGAAAGCTTTCTTTGCTGGAGCGTATCCAAAGAAAATACCAATATCGGCCTTTGCATTTATTTTACCCAAGTCTTCATTGTCATTGGTTGGATAACATAGTGAACCAAAGACATGAAAAAACGATAAATCTGGATTCTTGTCGTGCATCAGCTCATATGGACTTTTGTTTTATCAGAGACGAATCAGAGAACGGTTTTGGATATAACAAGCTGTGTTGATTGCTTCGGACCATAGAAACAGAGGAGCTTTTGAAAATATCAACATAGTACGAGCAGCTTCCATAAGAGTTCGGTTTCGTCTTTCGACAACACTGTTCTGTTGAGGAAATAGAAGTTTGATGCGAAATGCTGACCTTTTCATAAAAAAGCACGAAGAGTCTGATTGACAAATTCAGTTCCATTATCTGATCTAACATTACAAACAGTGGCATTCAAACGAACTTGAATATTTTTGATGCATTTGATGAAAGTGTCAGGAGCTTCATCCTTTGATCTCAGAAATTTAACCCAAGTAAATCGAGAGTAATCGTTAACAATTACCAAGATATACTTTTTCCCGTTAATGCTCTCCACACGCATCGGGCCACAAAGATCCATATGCAAAAGATATAGTTTCTCTTGGTTAGTATCCTCAGCTTTAGGTTGATGACAGGATTTCTTGCTTTTTCCTAATGCACACGCTGAACACAGATGATCTTTCTAAATTTAAGCTTTAGAATACCTCGTGCAAGATCGTCTTTGGCTAGCTTGTTAAGAGTACCAAAGTTGAGATGCGATAAGCGACGGTGCCATAACCAACTCTTAATCTTTGAATCTTTTGATAGAAGACAAATCAAAGAAGTCTTTAGCATGTCATCAAGAGAAATTGTGTACCAATTTGTGTCTCGAGAGCCTGAAAGTAGATCAAGACCTTCTAAATTCCGAATAAAGCAAGTGTTTTTCTGAAATGCAACTTTAAGATACGCGTCACAAAATTGTCTAACGGAAAACAAGTTATGTTTAAGCCCCTTAACATAATACACCCTTGAGATAATTACATTCCCCTGCTGATAGTCACCATACCCCATTATCTTTGCAACTTGGTCGTTTCTGGATAGAACAGTTCCTATAAATTTACTAAAGAAGTTCATGAGCTGAGAGCGGTTCCCTATCATATGTTTTGAACATTCAGAGTCCAGATACTAGAGAACAATCTGGACAACCTATCATTGATAAGAGAAGAAGAATATGGGACATCTGTAGCATTGGATCCCCACAAATGAGTGGGTTCCAAGTTGTTAGCAATTTTAGATTCTATAATCTTAGCTTTTTTACTCGAACCTACTGATTTTATTTGTTTGGGTCTCCTACTATAGACTTTAATATCTGGTTTTGGTGTTTCAACTAACTTAGAAGTGGTTTCCTTAAGATGCACTATTTTCTTGGGAGTGATCCTAGTTAAAGGGCACGAGTTACCAACTATAGTGAAAAATCTTCCTGTTGGTTTCCACTTATATCCTACATCAGTGAAGTCCACAAGGACTATACATGTAAACACAAAACACACCATGGAGGACTAAAACTGCCAAGTCCTCAAACTTATTACACCACAAGGACGATTGGTGAAATAATGTTATACAAACTCAAGGACCAATTTTGCCAACTCTTCAAACCTATACCCTGCACCAAAATAGTTAAAACTAAAACCTAATTTTCCCGCCAATACCCTGTCATCTCCCCTGTCCCTTTCCCCTACCTTGTTTACTGTTCACCCCAGCTAAAACATCACTCTCAAACCCTCACCCCACCTCATATGAGTCCAATTGCCACCTTAGCAATCCCTAACAACACCATTGTCTGAAAATGATCAAGGGTTATGATTTGAGACCTTGGGCACAAAGAAAGATAGATGGTCAAGATTGATTTTGAAGACTATCTCACACAACAAACACACCAGCTGAGTCTCTCACCAAAGAAACACAAGTGAAGACTTCAAGACTTAGGATATTTTAGTATAAATATAGGCATTTGTAATTCATTCTTCTTTGTTGAATTTTGTTTAAGCTAGTCTTTTTAACAAATTTGTACCTCTTTTAATACTGTCATTTTAATTACTTGTCATTTAATTTTCTTGTCATTTAAATACTTGCATTGTATTTTTTTAAGATTAATGAAATTTTAAGCTTACCTTTAATTATTGTCATTTACCTTAAATTGTCTTTTAAATACTGTTTATAAGCCTTTGTATAGCTTTTGAGTCATTCAAAACTTATTTGAAGGCTTGTTTTACTTTTCTGTCTAAAAAAATAAAAAAATCACAAAAGCAAAAATGGTCAAGTCAATCAATGGAGCATGGTAAAATCTTGGGAGGCCCATGGTTGTAGAGCTTCATGGGAAGCACATAGGTTGGTTTGGACTGATTTGGGTCTTTGAATCATAGCCAAAAGCTTAGACCCTTGTGAGTTTTCAATTTTCTCATTTTTTGCATTTTACTGTTCAATTGCTTATTTACTGTTACTTTCAGCTTATTTGTGCTTATTTTAGTTGTTTTATGCTTATTTGTCCTTATTTGTTGCTCATATGTCATTTATTTAAGTTTTTATATTAAACTGTCCTTTATGTGTTTTTACTTGCTTATTGCTTGTTTGCTTAATCGAGTGCTTATTGTGTGTTGGATTTTGCTTATCTCTACTTAACATAGCTTGGTTAATATCTGTTTTCCAAATACTTTGCTTAATTCTATAAAAATTCAACCTATAATTTGATTTTAAAATTTAAAGGGGTGTTTGGCATAAGGTGCCAAAGTGGGTCAAAACTGGTTTAAAAAACTTGTGGGTCACTTGGCAATCTTTTTCAAGCTTTCTTGAGTTACTTTTAATCTGTTTCAAAGGTTTAAGGTTTGAATGTTTGTTTTTGAGCATTTTCTAAAAGCTTTTTAAAACTGTTGTGACAGAACAGTTGCATATAGCTTATTTGATTTTGTTTTCAAAACCAGTTTATAAGTGTTGTTTTTGTGTTCTTTTAAGTGTCTTAATGCAGTAGCATAGAGTCCTTTTGGTTTACTTTGGTGTTAGTCAAATCTGTCAAGCATATATTTTTTGTTCTAAAGGTCCAATTTTCATTTTCAAATTTAAGTTAGCAAAAATGGTTTTTAGCTTTTGAAATTTTGAGCATAAGCTCATTAGGTGTTAATTTCAATCTGTTTTAGCTTAGTTTAGATTTTAGACTTATTTTCTAGCTTATTTTGTAGGCTGCTCATACCTAGTTGTCTTTTTAGGAAAAACCAAAAAGAGTGCATCTGTGTGAGTAACCCTTTCCCTTAGCTTTTTAGTAGCTTATTGGAGTTTCAAACTCTTGTTTTTCTGCTGATTCTAGTAGCTTTTTGGATGAGCTTTAAGGTCCTATAGCCCTCATAGCCATAAGGATCCCTTAAGGTGCTTAAAAATAAGCCCAAAAGTACCCCTTAGGCTGTGTGAGTGATAGTTTAGCCATTTAGCTTATTTGATTTTTATAGCTTATTTGTCTATTTTTCCTTGCTTATTTTGTTTGAATTTGTTTATTAGGTGTAGTTAACTATCTGTTTTAGCTTATCTTTCTTTTACATTAGCTTTTTAAGTTTAAAATAAGCCCTCAGTTTTAGCCTTTGTTACTTAGTTTAAAATACCAAATCTGTCAGCTTATTTGGTCTTTTTATGTGCTCATTTTAAGCTTTTGTAAAAAGTCACTTTTTTAAAGTTTAATATTTTGGCTTATTTTATAAGTTTGCAAAAAGAAAAGTTTCAAAAAGTAAAAACGGGGAAATTGGGAAGTTGAGGGTGAGCAAGGCTCGAACCCTCAACCTCAACAACAACTCTACTATTTATAAAACACCACACTCTACGCTGCGCCCTTGGGAATTTTTCATTATAGTCCCAAGTGGTTTGGTATTTAAGGCCATTTTAGCCCATTTTCTGCTTATTTCCAGCTTATTTCGATAAGCTGGGAAACCCATTTTATTTTTCCTGAATCCAGCACACTCCAAAGCACTTTTCCTTATTTTTTCAGATTTTTCCAAGTTAATTTAGTATTTTTAATTAATTTTTCTTTTCAAAACAGTTTTTAATTCATAATAAATTATTAAAAAGTCAAAAAAATATAATTCTTTTTTTTTCAAAAATTTATTTTATCATTTAGCACTTAGGAAAATTAGATTTGTTTTCGTAAGGTTAAAATTTCAAAATTTTGTTTTTTAAAGAACGGGTTTCAAACCCGTTCTCGTTTCTAGGGTTTATCACTTATTAGCTTTCGTTTTTAGGTTTTCTTTAATCGTTTTTGCATTTTAATTATAGAATTAGGAATCCAAACAAAAATCTTTAAACCATTCAAAAACGCGATCACGAACGTTATCACGATTTTCGATTCACGCCTCGTTGGGAGAACGACCCGAGTAGATTTTTGAGGGATTTTGTTTTGGATAGAAATGAATCTTTTAAAAGCTTCTCGGAATACTTTAGCCTTATTATTTATATATTTATTATATATTTATATAATTAAAGGGTTGAATTTTACTACGATCATTTTGGCGCCGTTGCCGGGGAGGTGTGTTGCGACAATATCGTTACGGTTTGACGATTAGTGACTTGAAGACCTTTCCTCGTGAAGTTCTCAATTTCGTTTGTGAATATTTTCTTTTTTTATAAAAAAAATACAAAAATATTTTTCATTTCCTTTTTATTATAAAAACAAGAAAAACCAAAAATATAAAAATATTGTCCATAAAAACAAATAAAAATCATCATCAATATAATGCTCTCAACTGGAGCATTATCATAATAAGTTCCCAAACAAAAGATTTAAAACTTGCCTTTGTGTCACTTGTTAAGTACGGTACCACCTTTAATTGATTAACAAACTATAAGAGGGGTATAAGGAGGGGTTGTTTCGAGGAACTACGTACCTAAAGGTGAAGGTTTTTTTTAATAGCTTCGTGGGCTTTCCGCCTCCTCTGCTCCTTTGTGCGTTTTTCTTTTAGAGAGCTACCATGAAGCAAGTTGATTATTGGTTTAAGTTATTCAATCTTATTTTATCCTTTAATAAAATATGTTGTTTAAAAAACTCAAAAAACCAAAAATAATCTCCTTTAACCTCTTTGCCATTTAATTCTTCTTCCTATCCCTCTTAATTGTTTAATTCTTATGGCGTCATTCGACTATCGTCATTGTTTTCGTTGTAAAAGTCATATGAACGAAGATGGATCGTTGGTTTTTTTTTTTTTTTAACCGGTTGATATGTTGAGCAGTGTGGAAATAATTGTAGAGATGGATTTTGTTATATGTGCAATTCAGTCATTAATCCAAATCCTGATTCTTTTAATAATTCTCCAAACTTTTCCGACTACACTCCACAACCCCAGTATCAGACATACTCTTATGAGTTATGTGGGAACGATGCTCGTTATGGTCACTATTGTACACCGCAAGTTCCAAACCTGAAACCATGCTACAATCAAAACTATGTTGAGTTCTAAAACTTCACATGTTTCCACAATATCTTTATATGTCACCCGTGGTAGTGGGGGGGTTCATGAGACTTCTTCAATGTGCATAAATAGATCTATCGATGCGCCTTATTGTGAAAATTACGGGGGGTCCTCACGAGACTTATCAATGTCAACCGTGATTATGAATTATTACGAACCTATCCCGTGTTTTGATTCTCATTTTCCGTTTTGACCAAAATTAACCCGCAGTTTCCCGTCATTCGTCAACCTCCTCAAGAGACGAGTTTCCAACATATGGAGGATCTGAAGCAGCAGTATTTAGATGAAATGAAAACTTTAATTAATGGAAAAGATTATCATAATGGGAGGATTGATATTGAGATTAAGATAAATGAGCTTAAGGGAAATTTCAATGAAATGGGTATTGAAATTAATAAAAAGAAAAAGCTTCAAAGACACTAGAGGCAAGTGTGCTAATCTGAGTACTTATCCCTTCGCTACATTTCAACTCTTTTTGCTCGACGATGATGATGACGAGGGGAATTTACTATTGCAATCACACCGGAGGATCCGTTGACTCTCTCATAATGGAGGATGAGCATCTTGACACTATTTCGGAAACGAAATCGGACAAATTCATAAAGTCTAGTGTTGAGAACCTTGTCCAACACCCAAGTGAGTCCGAGGATGAATGTGAGTGTGATGTGCCCGATTGTGATGATTCTCAAATGACAAATTTTTCAATGTTTTCCAATCCTGTCTTCGATGATTCTTACCTCTAGTGCTGACGAGTCAAGTCAATGAGGAGGGTTATTGCACGAACTGAATTTAAACTATTCGAACCCTCTCTTTTTGATCTTGGAAGAGGAAATCATTTCTATTGTGTTTAATCCGACTTCATAATGAAGACCTCGATTCTACGCCGAAAGATGTTCGTTTTGATGCCGAGTCTTATCTTCTTAAATCATTAGTCAATCATGATACCTTGATGGCTTCCCCTCCCAAGATTGATTTTCTTCTCAATGAGTTCGCCGGTGAACTCACTCGTCTCCAATCAATTCCACTGGGAATTGATAATATCAACCTTGATCCGGAGGGTGATATTTTGTTTTTGGAGAGTTTGCTTTACGATAACTCTTTTCCTCGACCACCGGAAGCTTTCCAAGCCAATTCTAATAAGATCATCGAGTCTCTTCCCATCTCCGTTGACACTCTTAGGGAAGAGATCGATATATTACACGGTCCGGATGACTCAATTCCAACCGGTGTATTGAGGAGTGATGGATTTTGACTCGGAAGAGGACGATAATTCTACTCTCCCTTCCCGAGTTCGAATTCATTTCCATGTTGATTATTCCGGATTCGGTAGATTCAACCATTTTGTATGTGGTCTGGAAGACATCCGTGGATATGTGCCTAATATTTTGCCCACCAATCCCGCCACTTAAATTGGATTTTACTTCATTCCTTCTATAACGATCTCAGATAAGATCATAGACATTTCTTCTCTTTCCGGAGGATAGAAACGAAGGATTTACGTTCTGGGGATATGCATTGAAGTCAATTCCACGTAGATTTCTTGCTACTTTTCCCCGTGATTGATACTTTAATTCCAGTTTCATCCGAAATGATGACACATGTTTCAATCACGGTTGTTCTTGCTTCAAAGAAGAATATCTCCTCTCTTCTTCATCACATCGAAGCCTTAAAGCCTTCTCAAGCTATTTCATCAGAAAAAGCCCGATTGATTCATAAAGACTAACACTCCTAATTTGGTGTGTTCGGTCATCCCATTTTTATCCCTGACATGCTCAAGTATGGGGGATCTGGTCCAGTTTAAGTGGGCTTAAAACAAGCGCTTCGTGGGGTGGCATAATGCTTATCCTAATATGATCGTTAGTGTATGCTAGTTTGTAGAGTAATGAATAAGTGTTTTGTTATTGTGTGAGAGGCTCGCCTCTTCCATTTTTCGTGTTTTGTGTTTGTGATTATATGTCCAGGATTTCCTAGATTTTTAAAGCCTCTCGTGCTCGCGGTTTTGTCCTTTGTTCACTCAAGCTTCACATCCTTAGCTTCATTTGGGAATCTAATATCCAAATCTTATCGACTAACGTTTATCTTTAAGCATATCTTACTAAGCTTAGTTTTGTCGTAGAGACCTTCTTAAAATTAATGGCATGTTTAGTTCTAGTATGGGGGGGAGGGATCTATCGATTTGATTGTTCATGCAATAGTTGTTTTCACGTAATCCTGTTTTTACCACCAAAATACCAAAAAAATGAAAAAAATTAAAATTTTTCAAAAATAAAATAAGTGTTTTGTTACAATTTTGACTTTCCTGCTGGGTAGAATAAGAATAAATTTTAACTCGATCGAGCGTGTTGAGCTCTAGCTTGTTCCTTAACTTTTAGACTAAGCATTCGCGGATCTTTGCGAAGAACGAAATGATAGAGTTAATTATGAGTTAGATGCTAAACAAGGATTAGTTGGAAATCTTAAGAGATCATAAGTGTAGTTTCTTTTCGTGGAGTTTGTGACTTTTTTACAATAAGGCTCCTAACCGGAACTAATAATACGTGCTATTTTTGAAAAATTAAACTTAAATCAACAATTTTTGGATATGTAGGTCGATAAGCAATAATTTTAGTTTAGTTCAAATTTATACTTACAATTTTTCTAAAAGGGAAGTTATCTCTTTATATCGTCAGGTAATAATAAAGTAAAACATGATTGACTGAATTATAATAATTATAAAACTGTGGGCTGGTAAAAGTTTACTGCATCTTGCCGGCTCATAACCGATGTTGCAGCCATCATAAAAAGGCCCGAGGTCTTATCACCTTGATTCAAAAAGTTAAATCTAGGCTTGATTCGATTGTATCATGGCAATGTTAATGTTAAGTATGTAATTTAATAAATATAGGGAAAATATTTTTTCTTAAATTTAAAATATGCTTTCGACTAAGACTATTTCATTTAAGTTTTTTAAAAAGCTATGTTTATACGGGAAAACCTAAGAGTTTTTTTTTGAAACCGAAGGTCTTGAGTCCCGTTACTAGTCTCTGTGGGGTGTCAAAAAGCTGGTCCACTTAGCCACAAAGTTGGGATGTGACGAGACGAAAAGTCGCATACATGGATGATCTTGCCTTCAATACTTCATTAATCTGGCGGTGGATCGTGAAGCATAGATTTTTGCAAAAAACGTTAATCCATGGTTGAATTGTGAAATTGGCACATTCACTAATATATAATATTGTCAGGGTGAAAGATACAAGTTATAATTATGAGTAGTGTTAGATCTTTTTTATTTACGTTGATTTCGTTTCTTTTTAGCTTTGGTTTGGCAATAAGTGGAAAAGTCAGGAAGGAACGATGAATTTACTCCTTTTGAGGCATTTCTAGGATTGGAAATGTTCTTGTTTCTGATCCTAAATGTTATAAAAGCAAGTCAAACATGTTAGTTAGTTGAGAAAAAGAAAAAAAATACAAAATATTAGTGGTAGCAAGTATATATATTTAAAAATGGAAAAAACGGGGCTTTTCAAAGCTATTGATTCTTTCATTTCCCTTGACGAACACTTAGCTACTTTTCGAGGTTATTAGTCGAGGGGGATTAAGGGTCTTAGTTTTCCTAAGTGTTTACTTATAACATTGCGTGAGGACACGTCAATATTTTAGTATGGGGGATTTTGGTATGTGCTTAATTACACATACCACTCACCATTGAAACCAGACTTAAATGACTAAAAAGGTACCAAAAATACATTGTATTTGTATGTTTTCACTCAAATTGTACAGGATACGGATATCCGAGAAAAGGAGGAAAAACAAAGCCAAAAACGACAAAACCGAATGGAAGAGCATGGACAAGCCAAAGTCAAAAGTCAACCAAGTCAAAGTCAAAGTCAACCCCGACAAAGTCAAAGGTCAAAGTCAAAACCGAAACCAAAGAAATGTTAAATGGGCCCACCCGTACCCATTTAATGGGTCGGGTCAGCCTATTTAAACATTATATGAAGACCTTATAAGCCTTTTAGGCTTAAAAAGCCCAAAGCCCCTTTTATACTCACTCGGCCTAAAACCAAAAGCCAACCCTTTAACCACGTTAGCCATACCCCTTTAACCCAACACTCTGTTAGTCCACATGAAGGGGACTCCTACATGTAAATCAAAAAACACCATGGAGGACCTAACTGCCAAGTCCCAAACTTTTTTCCCCACAAGCGATTAGTGAATTATGTTTAAAAATCTAAGGACCAATTTTGCAACTCTTGAAACCTATACTGCACCAAAAACTAGTTAAAAACCTAAAACCTAATTTTCCCGCAATACCCGGTCATCTCCCGTCCCTTTCCCCCACAACTCAGTTTACTGTCACCCCCAGTAAAACTTCACCTCTCAAAAACCTCACCCATCAATATGAGGCCACTTGCTTTGGCAATCTTAACTACACATTGGCTAAAAAATGAGTCAAGGGTTTATGATTTTGAGGACTTGTGGGCACAAAGCAAGATAGATGGCCAAGATTGATTTTGAAGACTATCTCACACAACAAACATACCTGCTGAGTCTCTCACCAAAGAAACACAAGTGAAGACTTCAAGACTTAGGATATTTTAGTATAAATATAGGCATTTGTAATTCATTCTTTTTTTGTCGAATTTTGTTTAAGCTAGTCTTTTTAACAAATTTGTACCTCTTTTAATACTGTCATTTTAATTACTTGTCATTTAATTTTCTTGTCATTTAAATACTTGCATTGTATTTTTTTTAAGATTAATGAAATTTTAAGCTTACCTTTAATTATTGTCATTTACCTTAAATTGTCTTTTAAATACTGTTTATAAGCCTTTGTATAAGCTTTTGAGTCATTCAAAACTTATTTGAAGGCTTGTTTTACTTTTCTGTCTAAAAATCAAAAAAAATCAGAAAAGCAAAAATCTATCAAGCAATCAATGAAGCATGGTAAATCTTGGATGGCCATGGTTTAGAGCTTCATGGGAAGCACATAGGTTGGTTTGGACTGATTTGGGTCTTTGAATCATTGCCAAAAGCTTGGACCCTTGTGAGTTTTCAATTTTCTCATTTTTTGCATTTTACTGTTCAATTGCTTATTTACTGTTACTTTCAGCTTATTTGTGCTTATTTTAGTTGTTTTATGCTTATTTGTCCTTATTTGTTGCTCATATGTCATTTATTTAAGTTTTTATATTAAACTGTCCTTTATGTGCTTTTACTTGCTTATTGCTTGTTTGCTTAATTGAGTGCTTATTGTGTGTTGGATTTTGCTTATCTCTGCTTAACATAGCTTGGTTAATATCTGTTTTCCAAATACTTTGCTTAATTCTTCAAAAATTCAGCCTAGAATTTGATTTTAAAACTTAAAGGGGTGTTTGGCATAAGGTGCCAAAGTGGGTCAAAACTGGTTTAAAAAACTTGTGGGTCACTTGGCAATCTTTTTCAAGCTTTCTTGAGTCACTTTCAATCTGTTTTCAAAGGTTTAAGGTTTGAATGTTTGTTTTTGAGCATTTTCTAAAAGCTTTTTAAAACTGTTGTGACAGAACAGTTGCATATAGCTTATTTGATTTTGTTTTCAAAACCAGTTTATAAGTGTTGTTTTTGTGTTCTTTTAAGTGTCTTAATGCAGTAGCATAGAGTCCTTTTGGTTTAATTTGGTGTTAGTCAAATCTGTCAAGCATATATTTTTTGTTCTAAAGGTCCAATTTTCATTTTCAAATTTAAGTTAGCAAAAAATGGTTTTTAGCTTTTGAAATTTTGAGCATAAGCTCATTAGGTGTTAATTTCAATCTTTTTAAGCTTAGTTTAGATTTTAGACTTATTTTCTAGCATATTTTGTAGGCTGCTCATACCTAGTTGTCTTTTTAGGAAAAACCAAAAAGAGTGCATTTGTGTGAGTAACCCTTTCCCTTAGCTTTTTAGTATCTTATTGGAGTTTCAAACTCTTGTTTTTCTGCTGATTCTAGTAGCTTTTTGGATGAGCTTTAAGGTCCTATAACCCTCATAGCCATTAGGATCCCTTTAATGTGCTTAAAAAATAAGCCCAACAAGTTACCATAGTGTGTGTGAGTGATAGTTTAGCCATTTAGCTTATTTGATTTTTATAGCTTATCTGTCTGTTTTTCCTTGCTTATTTTGTTTGAATTTGCTTATTAGGTGTAGTTAACTATCTGTTTTAGCTTATCTTTCTTTTACATTAGCTTTTTAAGTTTAAAATAAGCCCTCAGTTTTAGCCTTTGTTACTTAGTTTAAAATACCAAATCTGTCAGCTTATTTGGTCTTTTTCTGTGCTTATTTTAAGCTTTTGTAAAAAGTCACTTTTTTAAAGTTTAATATTTTGGCTTATTTTATAAGTTTGCAAAAAGAAAAGTTTCAAAAAGTAAAAACGGGGAAATTGGGAAGTTGAGGGTGAGCAAGGCTCGAACCCTCAACCTCAACCAACCTCTACCCATTTATAACACACACTCTACCGCTGCGCCCTTGGGACTTTTTCGTTATAGTCCCAAGTGGTTTGGTATTTAAGGCCATTTTAGCCCATTTAGCTCATAAGCCTTTTCTGCTTATTTCCAGCTTATTTCGATAAGCTGGGAAACCCATTTTATTTTTCCTGAATCCAGCACACTCCAAAGCACTTTTCCTTATTTTTTTAGATTTTTCCAAGTTAATTTAGTATTTTTTTTATCAATTTTTCTTTTGTCCAAATCTGGTTTTAGTCATAATAAATTATTAAACAGTCAAAATAAATTATTTATTTTTTTTTTTCAAAATTTTATTTTTTCTATTTAGAAAAAACACTTAGGGAAAATTTAAATTTGTTTTCGTAGGGTTAAAATTTCAAAATTTCGTTTTTTAAAGAACTGGTTTCGACCCCGTTCTCGTTTCTAGGGTTTAATCACTTATTAGCTTTCGTTTTTAGGTTTTCTTTAATCGTTTTTGCATTTTAATAGTAGAATTAGGAATCCAAACAAAAATCTTTAAACCATTCTAAAACGCGATCACGAACATTATCACGATTTTCGATTCACGCCTCGTTGGGAGAACGACCCGGGTAGATTTTTGAGGGATTTTGTTTTGTATAGAAACGAATCTTTTAAAAGCTTCTCGGAATACTTTAGCCTTATTATTTATATATTTATATAATTAAAGGGTTGAATTAACTACGATCAGTTCCCCTGCTGATAGTTACCATACCTCATTATCTTTGTAACTTGGTCATTTCCGAATCGAACAGTTCCCAAAAATTTACTAACAAAGTTCATGGGTAGAGAGCGGTTCCCTCTCATGTGTTTTGAACATCCGGAGTCCAGATACCAGAGAACAATCTGGACAACCTGTCATTGACAAGAGAAGAAGAAGATGGAACATCTGTAGCATTGGATCCCTACAAATGAGTGGATTCCGAGTTGTTAGCAATTTTAGATTCTACAATCTTAGTTTTTTTACTCGAACCTACTGATTTTATTTGTTTGGGTCTCCTACTATAGACTTTAATCCCTTGAGTTGGTGTAGCTACTGATTTGGTAGAGGTTTCCTTAGTAGGCACTACTTTAGTGGAGGTAATCCTAGTTAAAGGGCACCTATTTCCAACTATAGTAAATATTCTTCCAATAGGTTTTCAACTATATCCAATTTCAGTAGACACCTTACCCGTAGGTTTCCATACTTTTCTTATTTTATTTCTTTTAGATTTAGATTTTGAACGCACATTCACATCATTCACAAAATCAATAAGAGACATATCATGATTAGCATCAAATAAACATTTGTTACAAATAGCCTAAATAGATTCAAACTTAGCATTTCTCACAGAATGCTTAACAAGTGCATTACTGATAGGTTTAGAAACAGAATTCATCTTATTCAAACTAGATTTAACTTTCCTAGAGTATTCTTCTACTTTATTCTTCTGATTGCTACTTAGTGGTCGTGTGATCCTATTGTTCTTTGTATTGCCTGAAGGCTTTGATCCACTAGCACTAGTAGTAGGTTTGACAACATCAAATATTTAATACTTTTTGGTGGCAAAATACCCCCTAAAATACCTACAAATGTTTCACTAACACTCAAAAACAGGATATTTTCTATTGTTTTGTAGTTTTCGGGTGAAATGCAGGAAAGCGACAAGAAACAAGGGAAAAGGACTTAAAGTGTAAATTCGGAAGAATGTTACGGCGTAACACTAAAAATGGTTACGCCGTAGTTTTGTAAACATGTAAGCAGATTCTAATAGAGGTTCACTAGGATTCTGTGTTCTAGCGCCTTCTACAAATCTACAAAGAGTGTTTGTATATTCTATAGTCTTCTCAATGTAAACCTCATGAGCATCCCTATTGTTCTTAAGCTTAGGAGAAATATGTTCTATGTCAAGCTTGAACATTCCTGGAGCAATAGTGGCATTAGGTTTTAAAACCGCAGTATTGATAACATTTTTCCCTTTAAGTTTCCTTAATTCATTTTTCAATGCTGTAATAGCAAAAATCTTTTCTTGAAGTGAGCAATTAAATATGAATTTTCAACAAACTACTACTTTGCATTTAATTTGAGAAATTAAAAGAGATCAAGAACAATGTTCTTTTGATTGAGCACATGTCTTTCTAATTGAGTCAAATTGGTCTTTGTAAATTGATTTCAAATGCTCTTGTTCTTTTCTTAAATTTTCATTTTTCGAAAGTAATTTTGCCACACTATGTTCCAGTTCAATGTTGATTGTTTCAATCTCATCAATATCTTTCTTTACATTTTCCATACTATCTTTTCCACTCAAAGATTTAATTCTTTCCTTCAACTTTCTAATGACTGTGTTCTTCTCTTGTGTCTGAGCTTTCAATTCATTTATTTCAAATAATTGATTAAATGTGGGAGCATTTAGGTTTTCACCAGAATTTTCTCTTTGAAACATCTCTTGATTAAGTTGAGTTGCTAATTCCAATGAAATGCAATGCTTTTTTAAATTTGAATAACTTTTGACAAGTTTATCGTAAGCCTCTTTTTCAATGAAAATTTTCTTTTTGAAAAGCTCAGTCCCAATTTCTAGACACTTATTGCAATCATTCACACATGACTTTTTCACATCAAAAATATCCACATAATTCACAACAATATGCACAATTTCTTGAGACATGATTTGGTTTAAGAGTTTATCATTATCAATCCTAAGTTGTTTGATTTGAATTTCAAAAACGTTCTTGTCTATAGAACACTGATCAACAACAGCCTCCATTTGGTTAAAAACAGTTTAAACTTCAGTAATTTCATCTAGAAGAGTTTTATCAAACGCATTAAATGTGTCTTTTAAAACTTTTAAAAATGAAATTATTTCAGTTACAAAACACTCTTTTGTATGTTCAAAACCCTAAGACCCCTCAGCAATAACATTAGATATTAGTCTCTTTTTCACCACTTAGTCAAAATTGGCCAGTTGATATTTTAGCTTTTTAAGACTTTCATTTACCAAACTTACCTTAGGAAGTTTACTAGGAGCTTCAATTCGAACAAGTGTTTGTGACGTAACGGGAGTTTCAGAAAGGGACGAATGTTTTAACCAGAAAGCTTGTTCTGCAAACAATTCTTTTTGAGTGACAAAATGTTTACCAAAATCTTCTTTAATCTTATTCAATTTTGAATAGTCAACTGGATAAATCTTAATCTTCTTTTATATAGAAATTGGATCATTTTGTTTATCAAGCATCTTTGATCGACTCTTTTCTTCCAAAGTCAATGTCTCTTCATCATCAATTACATAAATCACAGCATGTTCTTTAGCAATAACACTATCATCATATAATGTAGGTTGAATCCGCTGAGCTTTTTTAAGATGGAACGGATTTTGATAACCAAGAGCTTGTTTGTGAGTGTCATCGTAAAAAACTTGTGGTTTTGTTAGCATATGCATTGCTTGCGTAGATCTATACATCTTACAAATAATATTCTCTAATTCTTTATTTTGTTTTTCCAAAACGATTTCCTTGTCAATGTACCTAGAC
Organism: Tanacetum coccineum; assembly: GCA_026074375.1. Taxonomy (NCBI): domain Eukaryota; kingdom Viridiplantae; phylum Streptophyta; class Magnoliopsida; order Asterales; family Asteraceae; genus Tanacetum; species Tanacetum coccineum. The sequence continues at coordinate 70,630 of BQNB010003482.1, read as the reverse complement.
TCTTTTTCTTTAGACTCTGTTTTGAAAACAATTAATGTTTTTGATAAAGACACATTTTCTTTGACAATATTAGAAAGAGTTTCCCTTTTATTCAAATCTACATTAAGTCTTTGTTCAAAAATGGCAATTCGTTCTTTGTATCTCTCAAGCTCAGCGGTTAATGATTCATTTACCATTTTATTTGTCTGGTTTTCCTTATCTAAATGAGCTACGTGATCAGTCATTTGTTCAACCAAGTATAGCACCAATAAATCATTAGGTGAAAAAGTATTAGTATCCTGAATAACCGCATCTTGTGATTCTTGTAGATATTGAGAGTACGGAATGATATTACTACCACTATGTATCTCATTATCTAGAAAATCATCAACATGTGTTTGTTCAGAATACTACATCTCTTGCACATCCTGATTAATCATATCATTTGGATAAGAATCAAAATATGGTACCTTAGAGAGAACTTCAGCATCACAGCTTGAAAGATTAGCCATCAGAACCGCTTTAGCCGAGGATAAGTCATCACAATCCGAGTCATATGCATCCGATTCGTCTGTTTGGAAAGCTGAATTCTGAGGGATTGTCTGTTGAGCAACTGGAGCTTCTGATATACCAGGGTCTGCTAAAAATAAAAGTTGCTCTTTATCCAATATCTGACCCGCTTCTTGGGCTTCGGCTAACATCAATTTCTCTTTAAACCATGCAGCAATCCTTGGCCTTTTTGGCTGAGTACACTGTCTTGCCATATGCCCTTCTCCTTGACAGTTATATCATTTCACAACTCTTGGTTGACCAGCTGCAATATTTCCCTTTAAAGTAGTAGCAATTCCTATGTTTCCTGTACCAACATAACTCTGATTTTCTCTTCCTTGTACTTGTTGAATGGTGACTCTACCATCTTGAATGGTTGCTTGATTTCTAGGATTAGACGAGGTTCTGAGTTGATTGTTTGATGGTGGAAACCTTGATGCTACAGCAGACAGAAATGTCATTGCTTTGTCAATGCATTCAATCGGATCTTCTCCTTGCTGAAACATAGGAACAACAAGACTGGAGTCCAATTGGGTAAATTTAGCTTAAGATTGTTATGTCACTAAAGGAGATATGAATGGTGGAGGGGAAACTGTATGTTGTTTTGGATTAACTGGAATGTGATGGTGTTGATGATGAATGGGTGCTGCATAAATTGGTGTGAATTGTTGAGGAGGTAGATACATTAAAGAGCCTGAATGTTGTGGTGACTGAGATGGATTGTATAGAGTTGGAGAGTTGGCTACAAAAGCAAAAGGATCCGGATATCTTTCACGACTAATACAAACTTCATTAGCATGTCGTTCATGTTGACTAAGGTAGGCATACAACTGATCATAGTTGGTGGTATACAAACTCTTAGCTAACTTCACATTAGTGACAAGCTTGCTCCATTCTGATGGAAGAGCATTCAGAAACTTGGTATTGACTTGAACTTGTTGCATAGTCATCCCAACAGTATGTATGTCATTGATCAGCTGAGAGAATCTCCAGTAGTACTCATACAGTGTTTCACCCTGAACATGAGCAAACTTCTCAAACAAGTTATACAATCTGCATTCACGTTCTTGGTATGATAATTCAGTGCCTTTCATTAGCATCTTAACTCTATCCTAAATATCCTTAGCCGCCTCTTGATGGTTAACAAGTGCATACACATCGGGTGGAAGACCGTGAAGAATGATATTTGTTGCTTGAACATCACAGTCATCTTGAAGTTGTTGTGCTTCAGTGAGTTCGGAGTATTTCTTAGGTCTAGTTTGCCCATTTTCTTTAACAGTTGGATAAACCAATGGACCATTATCGATTGAATCAAGCATCATCCTACCATGTTTCTTCCATTTAATGAATAGACGTATACGACTTGCCTATGAATCATACATTGATTTTTCAAGCATTCGAGGACGGTTCTCAGCTCCAGCAACAATGATGTGTTCTTCTAAAGTAGTCATCTTGAATTAATTGAAAAGTGAAATGATTAACGAGTGATCAAACAATGATAAAGGAGGATTGTGTTAAGAGTTGTTGTTGTTGGTGAATAAGATTGATATTCCACGGGATTTTACAAATCTTCACTAAAACCGAGAAATCCAAGTATTTCACGGGATTTTACAAAGTAAGACAAACCGTAGAAAATAAAATCTTTTTGTGACTGATGTAATATTTCGCTTGAATATGACAAATGTAATGTTTCGCTTGCAATGTTTCGCTTGGATTATGACTATGTAATGTTTCGCTTGAAAGAAGAAAATTTGACAAAGTTTCGTCTAACACAACTACGTATTTCGCTTAAACTAACAACCTGTCATAAATCGCTTGCTAACATATTTCACTTGCCAACATATTTCGCTTGAACATATTTTGCTTGACTTAAGAAAAATTAAGCAGAGTTTTGTTTCCTAGAAATGACATATTTCATTTGAACTCAACCTGTCATATTTCACTAGCTTCATACATGTTTTGCTACCTTCAATACATATTTCGCTAGCTTCAAATAAAAATGCACTTTTTTCACAAAAAATACCAAAAACTCACCCTTTTTGACATTTTACCTTGATTTTTCTTGCACAATTAGTTATCTTAGGCCTATATCTTGCTTAAAAACACAAACTTTAACACTTTTAAACACAAAAATCCAAGTTTAATTTTTAAAGCACGCGAAAACCAAAAATAACTATAACTAATGATCTAAACAAAATATAAACGTACACAAACTCACAATATCACCCTATGGCGACTGATACCAATTGTAGATGTATCAAATCACTTAACACTAGACAAGATAGAAAGTTTAGAGAGAGAAAGTGGGTTGTATCACTTAGAGAGAGAAAAGAAAGGAAAATGTATTATGATGTGAATAACCAAATGAACAACCAACCTTCTCCAAGGCATGGAGAAGGGGTATTTATACCTCACTATGGCCGGTCAACATAAGGATGACTTATGTTGACTCGGTTAGCTTGGTAAGTTTCTAAATATTACGCTACGAGCTATACTATTACACTTTTGGAAGTGACCAAGTCTTTTCTCGATTCCTAACATATACACATGTAAGTAGGTTTGACAACTTAAATATTTCGTCCTAAATATTCAAGTAACTTTAACTTGAGATCGCAAACGTTAAAAGTCATATCCGAAAAATCATATTCAAGCCTTCTAACAATGTATGTTAAAATGCTCATCCAAAAGCTAAAACCTAGCATCAACCTTCCGTAATAAAGAACTTAGGAGTTCCTACATAAGTAATTTGTAGTTCCTTCTGACATAAGTAATTTGTAGTTCCTTCCTACATAAGTAATTTGTAGTTCCTTCCATTCCTATGTAAATATACACACCCTGAGACTAAGTACATTCATTTCCGTTCATTCCATTCATTCCATTCATCCCCATAGGAATGTCACGATGTTTTATCGTCAATCTTACCTCATATATAATGATGATCGAACTTTATCCATCGATTTTAGGGTTGAAAACCATTGTATCATCCTTACTTCCTAAGTGTTTGTTGATACTCTCGATCTTCTGAATAAAACGCCCACATCCTCAGATACATAACTCACAAAAGATGAAGAAGGTGAGTCCGTAGACAATACTAAGTATAGGAGCATGATAGGTAGTTTATTATACCTGGCGGCAAGTAGGCCTGATATCATGTTTAATGTCTGCCATTATGCACGCTTCCAAGAGGATCTCAAAACCTCTAATCTTGAAGCGGTTAAACGTATCTTCCGATACATTAAAGGCACTACGCACTTGGGATCATGGTATCCTAAGGGGTCCGGTATAGGAACTGTAGTATATGCCGACTCTGATCACGCGGGAGATTACGTGGATTGAAAAAGCAATAGCGGTATTTATACGTCCATAATTAAAACATGAAATTGAATGAGGCAAAATGTTGATATACGTCTAGTGATATAATTAGAATAGATTGATCACTGAAAATATCATTTGTAGATTAAGATCATGAGGTTTCGTAACGTTGGATATGTTTCGTAACTTTGAGAAAGTGCTTTTTACATAAGACTGAGCCTTAAACTTTCATAAAATTATGAAATAAGTTGAAAAGATAAGTCAAAACGTTCGCTTATCATTTGTTCAAAGATAATATGTTACGAAAGTAATGTCTCGTTTCGGTTTCGTATGATCTTATCAATTGGGTTTCGTAAACAGTATTGGGCCAAATGAGTTGGCTTCGTAAAAGATATTTTGGGCTTAATATTTGGGTTTCGTAAGAAAAAATGGACTTCAAATTTGGGTTTCGTAATGGACTAAATTTTTATGGATATTCAAATGGGCTTAATTGTTAAAATGAAATGGCATCTTACGAAAACAAATGATAAATTTTTGATATAAAATCATATCTTTATATTGATAAATGGAACAAATGGTGGAGATTGTGTTCGGTTTTGACCGTTTCTTAAAATTAACAGGATGAGGATTGAGCAATCTACTGACCATCCAAATATCAAATATAAGAATATGTTTTTTGTAACAAAAAATTTCATTTAAAGTAATCAATGATTAAAAGGAAAAAATGCATAAAAAAAAAGAGAAAATATAAAAGGATGGGAACCTTCAATCGCTGATCAAATTTTTTCATTGTTTTATCAAAGCAAAGTTTCAGAGTTTTGAAAAATTGTTCAAAAACCGTTCAAAATATTTATACTATCTAATTATACATTATTGGTAAATGGTCTAATCATTCCTGGTTTTGACCATTTGTCTGAAGAAATAGAGGAGGAGTGGGTGGCTTAGTGATCACCATTATGTTTTCATTAATGTTGTATAATCATTGTTTTCAAAGATTCTTTGGAAAACTTTGTTTTGAAAGATATCTCAATTCTATCAAAAAGTTGTTTCTTGTGTCACAAATGGGTACGCTTTACAAAAATGTTTGTAAGAATAATAAATTCTACTCTGATTTCTAACCATCATGCTTGTCACAACTTGGTGTTTTGCCAAGTTGATATTTTCTAAAATCAGAGTATATCTTTATTTCTTGAAAATAGTATCATTTCACAAATGCTTTTTGGTGAGGTAACTCTAAATAGAAAGAGAGATAAAATCCATACGCGAAAAATCAAATCAAAGTATGCTCGAAAAAAAATGACAGAGCATACAAAATGAGTTTAAAAGAATAAGACGAATAAAGCGTATGGCAATGCCTAAAAAGAAAGAATTGGCACATGAGAAAACAAAGATCAGAATATCTCATAAAAACATTGCCAGAGCAATAAAAAACAGAGTAGAAGTGCGAAAAGAGACAAAAATGTTATATAAATGTGTATTACATAAACTTTATCTCATTTCACTAATCACTTCATGTCATCATACAGTATTCCACATGGCTCAACAAGTAATTCCAGCTGCTCAACATTGTTCCAAGATATCCTACATTTGGAATCAACAATACCGTCTGCAGAGATTTCATGCTCGCCTGAATGCAAGATCGGTTTGTGCAAATTGTACTTGATCATCTACTCATATGCTTTAACAGCAACGGCTGATGTCCCCTACTGTACACCAACAACAATTTTTGGAGACATTAACAAATACCTGGTCGTGAAGACACGATCAAGTTTATGGTGAATACTTAAATTTGTTTACACAATGATATGTTCCAAAACATTCTTCATTTGCCATGGAAGCTCCTAAAAATCCATTTGGCGCACCAGTCAACAGAGACGATGAAGTGTTTCATGAACAGGGTTTCATCAAGGGTCGTTGATATATGAGTGCCTCTACACAATGAAAGACTCAACCATGGCAAAACAATGTTCATGTTTCACATTGCTTAACCACAAAACATCTGACAAACAACTAAGATCTACATTCTTCAAATGGCCATGTGATCAACCGAACAAATGTTGATTATGCTGCTATTATATGGTGGGATTTCATGAACAATGTGAAACAGAAGAAAGAAGCCATCCAGTATCCTTAATTCATCAAGTTCATAATTGCTGATTTGATGAAGACATTCCTCAAAGGATTGAAGAGGATTATCATTCCATCAAGGATGATATTCTATTGGTTAGTGTGTATACTACTGGGATGTGTGTGTATGAGGGATGCCGATTCCGGATGCATTTCTGACTGAGGAGATTCGTGCTACTGATGACTTTAAGGAGTATGAGACGGTGTTTATGAATGTAGATGTTCTAATGAATCAACCGCAACCGGTTGTTTCTACCCAAGGAACGCATAGGTCTACACCTTGAGCCCATAGGAAACCTACCCTTACTGCTATTCCTCAAGGGAAAAAGAGGAAGCAAATTGTTGGAGAATCAAGTTCACCAAAGAAATCATTAAAAATAACCATTAGACAACAAAAGAGGGTTAAGGAAGAAAAAGATGATGATAACTCTGAGGATAGGTTAAAGCCCGGGAGTCATAAGGACAATCCGGAGCATGTTGATGATGATGATGATGATGATAAAGATGATGAGAAGGTATATGAGGAGGAAGGAGGTGAGATGGGTAGTTTGGAGACTAGGACTGAGGAGATGCAAACAGTAATTCCCACAAAACCTAGACCTCCTAGGACAATCTTATCTTCGGATAAGAATATTACTCAGGAATTGACAGATATTGTACCACTCCTAACCACAACTACATCTAAGACTCCACACTCCAAACGATGAATTTCTAGTAAGTACAGTCATCTTCCAGGTGCGCTGTGCAGGATGTGTAGACGTCAAGGGTATATGATCCAGAACATGGAACGAAAGTGCGTAACAACTAAATAGTTCTGGAAGACTCACAAGCAAGTAAATCAAGTTCTTCATTAGGGTGTATCATAACTCGCTGAAAAAGCTGCAGAAGATTTGATTAAAAATAACTTAAAGCCATGCATTGCTGCAACGATAATTGAAGATCGTGATGCTTTTCGTTCAAAAGTACTAGATCTTGTTTCTCAAGAGTTTAATGCACAAGCACCACAGCTTATTGAAGAACTTTTTAAGAATTATGTACAAAGCAATATAATTCAAGTTCATCCTACCACAACTACATCAACTGAAACAACTTCATCAGCTGATCTTCAACAACAACTATATTTCAAGATGAAAAGAAGTCTTCAAGATTAAGCTAATGATCCAGCATTGTGGGAGGAACTGAAATGTAAATTTGAAAAGTCTTCCACCTCTAATACTTCTTGCAGAATGATGATATTCACTCACAAATACATGATGACCATCAAGAGGACAATGCTCCTCCTAAGGGGAGAAAAGAGTGAAAAGACATAAGTCTTCGAAAAGTTCAAATTCTGCAAGGGGTTCTTCGTCTAAGCATTCATCTAAAGATTCCACAACTTATGTATCCAAGCAACAACAACAACAGGAATGGGATAAATGGGTAGAGGAACAGTTATTGATGAAGATGAGGTGATTCCGAAAGATGAAACACCTAAGCTAATCACAGAACTTCAAGATGTTGATAAATGTGTTCCAACTATCTTTGATTATGCAAGAATAAAGGCTATACTGAATGACGCATTAAGTATCAGTTCAAGAATGCAGAAGAGTATGCCTATCATTTGGAATAAACAACAAACTTTATGGAAAATCAGATAGTTTGGGAAAGCAGACAAGAGGAGATAAGACGTCCAGTACCAAGACCTCTCGTATTCTTTGGACTACAAAGGAATCCAAATGAACCTCCAAGTTATTTGTATAACAAAGATCTGTTCTTTCTAAAGTATGAAAATACTGAGGAGAAGAAGTATATTCTTTTACTCCATAAGATACACGCAGAACGATTTCTAGAAGTTGATCTGGAAGAAAAGATGAATCGGTTATTTGTAAAGATACAAAACTTTAACGTGATGATGCATGATGGACCGATTCAACATTAAAATGCTTGGCATAAAATGGTTTCAAGTATAATAAAAAAAGTCAAAACAATCATGAAGACTATTTCTCTAAACACAGGATTACAGAAGTTGTAAGAATTACTACTGATCAACCACATGGTTTGGATTTCATGGAACAAATACTTGTGATGAGAGAAAATGATAAGCCGGATAGTTTTTCTAAAGCTGACTTCAAGTATCTGAACAAAAACGATATTGAAGACTTGTATTATCTTTGCCGAAACAAGAATGTCAATCTCATGAAACTCGAGTTTATGAATTCATTAGATAACGTTCATTAGAAAGTCGTGTAGCGGGAGAGAGTCATGAGTTCTATTGAATTAGATACCAATCAAGTGCAATTTAACTGCACCAACTTTGACATTTCCTGGTATTGAAGCATGTGAACTGTACTCATGTAACACCCCCAAATAGGGTCGCAGTGGAATAATGTGTCCGGGAGTGTTACATCTTAGATCAATAGCACAAGACAGAAAATGACCTCTATAAAGAGCGTTTAAATACATACATTAATTTATTGAATTGTTAATACAAATCCCCAAGGCACAACCTTAATTGTTCAACAGTAAATAACAAAAGATTTTAGATCAGAACAAATATCTCAAGATGGTAATGACTCTAAATATTTTATGCATAACTCCCACAAAAAGTAGCACGAATGTAATCCTTACACCTCCTACTCATTACCTGAGAAAACATCTTTAGAAACGACATCATAAAGTGCGTGAAATTCACATTTTAGGTAAAATATTAAGTAGACGCAAGATTTTCCCGTGATAATGCACATATTCAAACAACACAAAAAGTAATTATGTATCCCCCTAAGCACATGACACTGAAGCCCTCGACAGGTATGATTTGCAATATAAATTGCAACATTGGCCCTTGATAATGGTCTAATACCCGCAAAGTCCAAATCCACATGTGTATGTTCTTTTCCGGAAAACCGAAACAGACGAACTCACCCGATCGAGGGATTCAATCCCAAATTAGATCCTATTATAACATTCACGACTCAGACAAAGTAATTACAGTTCATGTTAATGGCTCAGCTACTTATCAAACACGTTAATCATGTAACAATGTACACTTGCGTCCAATCATAAAATAATTGCATGTTTCTCACCCCAAAAGTTTAAATCATTTGATATAGTAAAAGCAGAGGCTAAACTCACTAGGAAAATGAAGTAATGAAATAAATCAGTAGAATCGACAAGGCGAAATCCAGATGCAACTATTAATATACCGTATGAGCACTATCTACTTCAATAACTAACACACCATATAATTCATAAGTTTACATCACCACCTAAACATTTTTGTGTTAATTTATATAAATTAAACAACATAAGTTGTACTTTGTAAAATAATGTTCCATGAATTCGTAATTGTAAAATTCGATTTGTCACACTTGATCGGTTTCTGAAAATATTGAGGTTTTAACACCTTTACTAATTATATAATAATATCTATATAATTAAAGTTTAACTGATTTTCCACAAAAATATGCACAATTATAAAAATTAGCAAATAAGATTTATAAAACCATTATACTTTCGTTTAACTCCGTTTGATACGTTTTTTTATGTTTGGAATTCGTATTTGAAAGAATCTAAGTCAATTTTTTAATCCATTATATGTTGTTTACTGTTATCACATATCAGTGAGTGAAGATTTATAAAAATACTTTTTATAAATTTTAATTATTGAAATCGTATATTAATTGTATCTCATTCGTTTTAATTCGGTTTTTAGTGATTCTTATGTCCACGTCTTCGTAATTAAAAGCTCTATCTAAGAAAATTATTTCCCAATAGCCTACTATTATGAATAGTAGCATGTTTTTATAAAATTACTTTTATAAAAATACTTTTTATCGTAAACTTGTAAATAGCGTATCTTCATTTTAAATCCGTTTTTAATGTACCTTATAGTTTTGAAATCCCCATAAGTTGTAATTTATCAGAAAAATAAGCTTTCATTTTTATCAGATTCGAAATTTTAGAGTTTTTATAAAAATACTTTTATAAAAACACTTTTACGCATAATCTTGCAAATTCCGTAACTTCTTTGTTATAATTCGGATTTTCGAGTTCTTTACATGCTTATGATCCTTATGAGAAGTACTATTTTTATAAAACATATAAATATCTTAATATACGAATTTAAATAGTAAGTTTGAAGGATTTAGATAATTAATTATATAAATTTGTTTTATATACTTTTAAACTTAATAAAGTTACCACAAATCCTCTAATTTATAAATTAACATCCCTTGTGTATAAATTAAGTCCTCTACATTGTGTCCATCATAATAAGTCCACATTGTCCAAGAAAATTGTCCAACATATTTATTTACTTATCTAAACTTTATAAATAAATAAATAATCATAACTTGACAAATAATTATATTATTTATCCATGGCTTGTAAATCCTTGTTTTAAACATATAACATATTTTAAACATCATGTTAGCCTTGTACAAGATGAAATTCGTGTATGATTAAGCATGGACATATTTCATAAACTTTATAAAATATACCTAGGTGATGATTTAACTATACACAATTATATATAACATGAAATTAGAATATTGAAAAGATTAAGGTCTTAGATGAACCTTAGATGAATGTGTGATGAGTGATGAACAAGATCAAACCCTTATGGCTCAAACCCTAATTCGAAAACCCTTAGTTGAAAACCCTAATTTCCAAGAAACCTTAGCTTTGTGTTACTTGTATAAACCCTTGAAAATACGCAACCAAGCCTTCAATGCACCTTAGATATACCTACTAATGATCTTAGAACACTTGAACAAGTTTGGAATTTAAATTTTATGAAGGTTGTGGGTCTGTTGTGCGAACCGAGAGCAAGAAAGGGAGTGGAGTGAGTTTTTGGCTTAGTATTCTTGTTAATGTGTTGTGTGTGTGATACTAACACTTTATGGCTCCTATTTATAGCAAGACCAAGCCTTAGAAACCACTCAACAAAACAATGGCATGGTTTTGAGTGTGTTTTTATGGTGTTCGGTTTAGGAAGCAAGAAGGAGGATGGGACAAGAACATAGTTTATTAGTTTAGGACTAAGCTATGTTTAGTTTATTAAGTAGTGTAAAGGATATGTTGCATACTTTTCCAACATGAGTGTGACACTACAAGGTATGGAGCTTATGGTTTCTTCTCCCCTTGGGTTGTAACCGTGTACATTGAGGGACAAAAGAGGGACAATGGCTTGTTTAATATTTATCTAGGGTTTACTTGTGTGTAAGTGTAGATGTAAGAGACATGAAGCATTTTCTTAGGGATGTGATGGTTCAAGTGCATGCTTGTGTGGTCTCTCTTATGCTCTCCTCTCTATCCGGTTACAACAAGAACCATAAGACCAAGATTAAGTTGTTTAGGGTTTATGATCTATGGGGTAATGTATATAGTTGTTTATACTTGGTAGTGGAGGCTTTGGGATTTATTTACATGAGCTTGGTATGTTAACTAGTGAGCTTGTGTTTCTCTTCTTCCTTGTGGTTGTATCCATGGGTTATGGAGACACAAAGGGAAGACAAAATATGAATTTTGATCCATTGGTTAACAAGTAATATTGTTTAAGTATGTTAGTGGAAAGTGTAGGGATTTAATTTCAAGTATAGGTGTTATATATGCGTAAAATTCAGTTAGGGCTGAATTTAGACAAGAGTTTATGAGATTTTTGAGTATTATGGGTATTAGTGGATATTTGTTGAAGTGTAGGTGGTTTTATGGTTTGCCATGCATGCAAAAGTGTAGCTTTATTGCGTTACGTAAACGCTTTACGTAACCAATAAAAATAAAAAGCGTAAAGTTATAAATTATCATCCTAATAACTTTATAACACTTACTTGACATAAACATTTATTTGTTTGATGCCCGTTTATGTTAAATGCTTATTTTTAGTTTACGCGATTTAACTTATGCAATTTAAATAAAAAGTAAACGCGTAAAATCCTAAAAATAAATAATGGAATAAATGAAGTCGTAATTGACCTGAAAATGTGAAATGTTACAACTCAGTAGTCGATAAGCCAGATACGAGTTTGATTTACTTGAACAGCAAAGATGAGAAACAAGTTATGTGCTTAGTAGAGATTGTGAAGTTTTGTGATGCTACGCTCGAAAAGGTTTTGAAAGAAGTAAAGCTCAAGATCTTTCAATCTGAAACATTTAAGAAACCACCTCTGCTTGGTGAATTAATCGAGACATAATGAGAGCGTTTGAAAGGGAAATTACTAAGCGTCTAAATCACCGAGAGCAGATGAGAAGATGGGAATCTTTTGTGAATGGAAGACCAATTCTATCGACGATAAAGCGTCTGTAATAATCAACCCTTAGGGGGAGATTGTTAGGTTGAAGAAAAGTGTTTATTATTATATGAATTGGTCTTGTATAGTTTTGATTAGTTTTATAGTTTTATTAGTAATTAAAATGTAATAAAGTCTATCTTGGTCAAAGTTAAGTAATGTTGACCAAGGTTTGACTAAAGTTAGGAAAATAGAATAGGATAAGCAATAAGTATAAATACCCATCTTGGAGGGGTATTTATATAAGTCTTTACATTTGTTGTAACTCACTTCTCCCTCACATTTCTATTTTCCCTTTGAAATGAAAATTTAAAAAATGATGAAAAATACTCTCTAGCTCCTCTTCTTTATTCTATAAGCTTTCGTATGATTACTACTATACAAACATAACATATAACATACTTGAATCTCCCATAAACTTATGTCTTTTTATCTGTGCACATTCACCCATTTGACCTATAATGAATCCTTCTTGCTAGCTATATTCTAGGTAAGCTTAACCATTAACATAGTATTTCATTTTTCCAAAGGCTTCAAGACCAAGCCCTTATTTTATTTTGGTCTGCACACATTAATCCATGCAATTCTAGCTCTACCCTGCACTTTTTCACCTTGACTCCATAGAAAACTTTTCAACAACTTATTAATATCTTCTATAACAGTCTTTATAATGAAGAACACATATGCCTAAAAGGTTTGCATTGCAGCCAGAACTGAAGCAATTAGTTGTAGCCTACCAGCATATGACAAGAAATTATTCTTCCAATCATTGATCTTACCTCTAACTCTGTCAATTAAACATTTACAATCTTTTAAACTCAGACTCTTTGTTATTAGTGGGACACCGAATTATCTTACAGGAAGGGATCCTACTACAAATGGAGCCACTTAAAGTATTTCTCTTTTTAGATCATCACTAATATTTACACAAAACATTATAATCTTGCCCATGTTTAGATATAAACCAGACACTTTACTAAACTCATCTAATGCCTGCTTTATGGTATTCACAAACCCCACATCTCCATTTCATAAGACAAGAAGGTCATCTGCAAAGCATAGGCTTACAATCTTTAATTCTTCACACCCTTCATAGAATTTGAACTGTCCGGTTTGGTTTATCTTCCTTAGCATCACCACGTTAAATGCCTCTATAAGCTTTCAAGCTAAGCATGTGTAGTTAGCAATGTCATCATTCATGATGAAAACTTGTCAAGACTAGGATTGAGTATCATCTCAATTAAACGAGCACTAGTGTATACAACAAACACTATACTTAAGTCCGTAAACTATGAACACTTATTTGGTAATATTTGGATCTCATTCAAACACAAGGTTTGTTGACTATGATAATTACACCATGATCGTCGCAGTGTATATTCATAGTTTTTTCATTATTAGGACAACTCTAAGCTTAGGAATGAATTCCTAATCTAAAAAATATCCATCAGAATGTTCCTTTTTAAATAGTTATCTAACGACTTTCACTTAGACACCAATGTTGTCAAATCATCTTGCACTAATGCAAATGATACAACTATCCCCATATACAATATGATGTACATAATGAATCATTAAGGTGGACTTAAGGTTTCCATTTATGTGTTCAATTTCATCAAGTGAGATAGATCATTCGAGTTTCATTCAATGATGTTTCATATTGCATTAGACTTAATTCATTGCATATGTTTAACCTCCAAACATATATTTTGATGTGCTATCGTGTAGGGTCAATTTATTGATTATCAAGTTTTAAATTTATATTTAGCCGACTTATCCTAAAACAACACTTTAACGGGTAGTGTACCCGATCAGGTGGAGTTTCGTGATAAGTAAGGTGTCGAACACTAAGAGCAAGGTCGTTAACCTTATATTCTATTAGTATTTTAATTACTCTAATTAAGTTAATTCTAATTACTTGTTAAACCTATGCTATATACGTTTCTAATGATAATGGGGGGTTTTCAGCCTGAGAGACTGGCACAGGTTTTATGGTGACATTAATCAATTCTAAACACAATAAAATGCAAGAAAACAATTAGGAAGATTCAAAAAGAGCGGGAAAGCCTAATGATAGAAAACCGTATTAGCCATATTAAGTCCGATTAAACAATGGTTTGTTTGTTTAGTGAAACGATTTGTTATCTCGAAGCGGCATATCATTCTTAAAACTTAGGCCAGACATCATCCTAAGACCTAGACACGTTGAATCCTGTCATAATTAAACGATTCGCATAAAGCTCCTTTTTGTTTAATTATAAATCTATCTAGGGATTAAAAGCAATGGTGCTCATGTTAAAATTTAAAATAAAAACTAGCCCATCGGGACTTTACCCACTTACTGTTTGATGGTATTTTATATACTGGTAGTTCACTGTTCAAATCTTTATCAATTAATTAAGAACATACTTGTTGAAACATTACGGGTCACCTGCTGGTCCAAACTAAGCTCATAATTTAATGATAAAGATAGAACATTATTTGTTATCCTATTAGTCCAGTAATATAAAACACGATATGGAGAGCTATCTCAGTATCTAGTTCACTTGTTAAGCGTAACTAGACCCAGTTGAATGATAGGTCGCATATTCAAACACGTAGACAAGTATCATGTGATAAACATAATTAAACTTTCAACGACAAATTAAGAAATCAATTTTAAAACAAAACCAAACATTAAATCTTTCATTAATAACGGCTAGATACCTAGGTGTTAGCCCATAACCATGGTAACTTACAGCGTATTGTTGATCAATAGAATAGATCTTTAAAAAACCTTGGCTTGTATAAGGTATAGTTAGAAAGATAAATTCTAAACAACTGTATTAGAAACTTTGATTTATGAATATCAAAGACTATGTGGAATCTAGTTAATGATACTAAGAAGAAAATTACAATTAAAACAGTAATGGAACAAGGATCATAATAACAAAATAGTTTTCAGCCTCAATATAATACGAACACTCTTAATAGTGTTAGGGTTTACAAAACCTTGAAGCTATGAATAGATTAACAGAACAATGAAGGATATCTAGATGTATATACATTATGCCCTAGGACCTCCTTTTATACACCAAGGAGTCCTAGTTGATTTACAATATATTACAAAAATTTAGAAAATTCACTAAGATCCTTTCTATAGATAACTCATACTTATCACGTAAGTATTCTCGATCTCTAATGAATATTTATCTTTTCAGCAGTCTTAATCCTTCTTACAGTAGAAACTCTTCTAGTAGTTGTAATCTTTCAGTAGTTGTAACCAGCATCATTAACTTTTATACCAGCGGCACTTACTGTGTACAAGCAGTAGTAACTACTTAGAATATTTTCTTCATTCTTCTTCAGCAGTACTAAGTTACACTAGCAGTACTAACTTTATGCTAACAGTTGTAACTTTACTAAAGCAGTACTAACATATACTAGCAGTACTAAGTTACACTAATAGTAGTAACTTTTATACTAGCAGTATTAACTACTTAGTAGTATTTCTTCTAAGTCTATGAGCAGTCTTAACTTTCATTAGTAGTAGTAATATATACTAGCAGTAGTAACTGACAGTACTAACTACTTAGCATATTTTTCACTAATATCACTAACAACACTAAGTTATGCTTAGCAGCAGTAACTCTAACCTTAGCAGCAGTAACTTCCAAACAACTTCAAAAAGTCTTTTAATCCCAACAAGTACCTCATGTGTGGTCCGATCCCTTCAATATTTCTAAGAAACCCCATCATCACAGAAGGATGCCCATCAAACCTTAAAATACCATGCAACATTAGACATGTGCATGTGGAGAAAGCTTACATTGATCTTAGCTCCCCTTTAAATATCATGACCCGAATGATGTATAATTGAATCATGAGAAGAAAACTCAACCCTAGGGAAAATTCAGATAGAGGAGTTAGCAATTTCACAAGAAGGATTAAGGAATGCATGTCTTCATAGGAAAATTTACTTATGTCATAGACTTTATAATTGTTGAGGATATCAGTTCGATAATAGACCCTAGGCTATCACAAGTAGTACTAGGAAAGCCCTTCGCTAAAATATCCAACATGACTCACGACCCACCCAAAGGTGTATTAAGGTTCACTAACAAGACCGATGAAGTTTCCTATAAGATGCCCCATAAGATAAAACAGTATAACTCGCTATCGGACATAGAAAAAGAGCACACGAAGTCAGTCTACCTTAGGAACGGAGAAGACAAGAGAAGGGGAGTGGAATACGTGATGAGAAAAATATTAGGGTTCTTCAAATAATGCCTAGAGCTTGGACCTGAATATGTGACTGGAATGGATGATGAAGGAGAAGTCGCGTAAGAGCGTATGACTTCGAGTCTAGCTACAAGATTCATAAATAAAGAAAAGCGCTTCTTAGGAGGCAACCCAATATTTACTTTCCCGCATTTAGGAGTGTCGTGTGTTTTAGTTCTTCTCGTTTATTCTTTTATGTTTGAATGGATTTTTTAATCATGCTTTGTTTGTTTGTAACTTCATCTTATTTACAATCAAAGGTATTTTGTAACAAAATAAGTGTAGGGGAATATATCCGGTTATTAAGAACCAATTCAAATATTTAAAATAAATTGTTTAGATTAATTCGCGTCAGTTTCGAGTCATATGATTGTAATAATTAATTCCAGGTTTTTATGCAGTGTTTTCTATAGACATAACTAAAAAAATTGCGTGCATGAAATTTCTCATTAAAAACGAAGAGGAAATCTTCATAGTGCGTGGAGACGGCGTCGGGATTAAACCCGACGACTTCGCATCTCCAGCAATGTGAAGATTCGAGATTTTTCAAGTATTTTTGAAAAATAAAATATGCAATATTTAAAATCTATAATTTTGTTGTAAACCTGCAAAAGCCTAATAGTCTTAGCCCGTAGCTTGTTATATGATTAGTCTAGTAAGCTAGTCTGGCCCAAGGCCCATGGAAAGCCCGTTAAGGCCCATGGCCGGCCTTATTTTGTAGCATATATACCCTCTCCATGCTTTGGAGAGGGTGGTTGGTTGTTTCATTTCTTATTTTCACACACATAATAATATTATCATATTTCTCTCTCTAGAAACTTTCCAACCCACTTCTCTCTCTAGTTCTTGCATTAATATCAAAGATTTACTAGTCTTTCTTCAATTGTATCAAGAGTCATAGGTGGTATGTATAGTTTTTGTGTTTGTCTTTTGATTTGTGTTCAAAACCTTTACAAAGAGCAAAATCTTGATTTAAAATTTTTTGGCTTAAAAACCTTAAAGTTGTCATTTTTCTTGTTCCTATAGGGTTAGTAACACTAGTTGTACAAGATTTTTTGCAAAAAACCAATCAAAAATGTGTCTTTTTGAGTTTTGAAAATTTGGGTTTCGTCTCAGTTACAACCGAACTAGTCCTGTCTGTTGGAACCGAACTAGAAGATCGAACGAGTTAACCGAACCAGTGGAACCGATCTAGTTGGTTTTAGTTGGAACCGAACGAGTTGATCTCAGTTGGAACCGAACGAGTTTTCTTAAGTTGGAACCGAACTAGTTTCTTCAGTTAGAACCGAACTAGTTGATTTAGTAGGAACCGAACGAGTTGATCCTAGTTGGAACCGAACTAGTGAACCAAACCAGTGGAACCGATCTAGTTTATTTGTGTTGGAACCGAACCAGTGGAACCGAACTAGTTTATTTTTGTTGTTAGAACCATAACTTTGGTGAAACCAATACTAGTGGAAACGAAACTATGTTTTTTTGTTTGACAATGAACTAGATATCCGACCAGTGGTAACCGATACTTGTTTTTGTTTGATAACCGAACTAGTTCAATAAAAACCTATCAACTCAAATTTCTAAATTATACGGTTATTTCTTTGACTTGTAAAATCCCGTGAAACATTAACTTGTTTTCCCGGTTTTGTCGAGAATTGTAAAATCCCGTGTAGTTTCAAGAATTATTTCAAGACTCAACAACCACACATTCAAACACAATTTCTTTCTACCACCGATCGATCAATTAGTAATCTTTTTGATACCACGTTATCAATGACGACTCTTGCTGATAAATCACTTCTCTCGGGTGGTGACAATAAACCACCGATGCTTGAAAAACATTTGTATGATTCATGGAAAAGCAGAATGGAACTTTATATGATGAATAGACCACATGGTAGAATGATCCTTGCTTCCGTTGAGAAAGGTCCACTCGTCTGGCCATCAATCACAGTGGATGGTGTAACAAGACTTAAGGAATATACTGAGCTCACCCCTGCAGAAGCCATTCAAGCTGATTGTGACATCAAAGCAATTAATATCATTCTCCAAGGCCTTCCAACAGAAATTTATGCTCTTGTGAGTCAACATCGTGTAGCCAAGGATCTTTGGGAGAAGATTAAACTGCTCATGCAAGGAACGTCGTTAACAAAGCAAGAACGAGAGTGTAAGTTGTACGATGAATTTGATAAGTTCACTTACAAGAAAGGAGAGTCGTTACACGAGTACTACTTGAGATTCACACTGCTACTCAATGATATGAACATCTACAAGATGCCACTGGAGCAATTTCAAGTTAATACCAAGTTTCTGAACACTCTTCCTGATGAATGGAGCAAATTCGTTACTGATGTTAAGTTGGTCAAAGACTTGCATACTACCAATGTTGATCAGCTTCATGCTTACTTGGAACAACATGAACGACATGCAAATGAAGTTCGTTTGATGCATGAACGTAACTCTGATCCTCTTGCTTTAGTTGCATCTCACCAAATAACACAGTCACCTTATCAAACTCATCAACACACTTACCAAAACACTCAACTTCAACCACCAGCTTCAACATATCCATCTCCACAGTATGGTTCACCTTATCAGTCTCAACAATACTCAACTCATCAATCATCAACACCTCTTTCAGTAACTTATCCATCCAATGATTTTCAATCATCAATTCACCACAACGTTTATTCTCCATCATCATCCATCCCTCAATTGGACTATCCTCCCCAAATTAACCAACAATCTGAATTTTCCCAACAAGACTCTGGTCTAATTGTTGCAGTGTTCCAGAAAGGTGATGATCCCATTGATGCCATTAATCACATGATGTCGTTTTTGACTGCAGTTGTCACCTCCTATTATCCCACTACCAATAATCAACTGAGAAACTCGTCTAACCCTAGGCAACAAGCTACCATCAATAATGAAAGAGTTACACTAAAACCAATTCAGGGGAGACAAACTTCTTTTGCTGCGGGTACTTCAAGGACTTACACTCCAGGAGCAAGTGGAAGCAATTCTGGAAAACAAAGGACTGTTATTTGCTACAACTACAAAGGGGAAGGCCACATGTCCAGACAGTGCACCAAAACAAAGATAAAAAGGGATGATTCGTGGTTTAAGAAGAAAGTGTTGCTGGTACAAGCTCAAGCACATGGTCAAATTCTAAATGAGGAGGAACTAGCTTTTTTGGCAAATCCAGATATTCCTGAAGGTCAATGCACACAGACTGTCATTACTCAACAATGCTAGCTTTATCAGCGAGGATTTTGGATGCATATGACTCTAATTGTGGACGAACTCCAATCTACCAAAGTTTCTCTCATGGGTGAATTTATCTCATTATGGTTTCTAATGCTCATTGCTTAGGTACAAATCATGATAATATGAAATCATAATGTGGTAAATCAACTGTGCTAGGTGATGCAGTATACTTAACAGTCGAATGTAGTGAATCAAATCAAAGAGACAGAAATAACCAGTAAATAGCAATATCATTCTTATTCTCAGTATGTGATTAAATCACAACAAGCAACCAATACAAATTCTAACTCTCTCACAACAAGATGATTTATATATCTGTGATTGAAACAACTAAAAACACCAAGTTTGCTAATTGGGTACCAAAGATAAATCTGGAAAATAAAAAATAAGGTGAGATAATACCTTAACCCTGCTGAGCTTGAAAAGATAAAAGAGAACTTCGTTAAGTGTTGAAAGGAGGACAAAATGTTGAGTCAAAGAGTCAAAATAACGTTACATACACATTGCACATGTCTGTAAGATTTATCTTCTTAAATCAACTCTTTAGAACATTTAAAAGAAAAGGAATCTTTATTACAAACTGTTGCCCCACCTTACTCTCTAAAAAATGATTTTAAAAAAGAAGAATCTAGAAAACATCGATAAGAAATATAGCTCTAGAAAAGCAGATCAAACATCTAGATAATATTGCTTTTAAAAAAGATCAATCTGCACAAACTATTCACATGTTGACGAAACCTCAGTTTTTCTATGATAATACCACTAAACAAGCTCTAGGTTCTCAAAATCCCTTCTATCTGCAGAAAAGTCAGCAGTTTGAAACCAAAGCTATAAGTTAGCGATATTATTGTTCAAACAATCCTATTGTGATTCCGACTCAGAAGATACCTTAACACTACTGAAGAGAGTCGTTTTCCAAAATGCTTTTAAAACATAAGTATTAATATGATGTTAGAAAGGAAAAGCAAGTTGATACAACACCAATAATTATGCTGCTCTTAAAAAATAACACCAACTTTATAAAGATTTTTCCAACAAACGGTTGTTCACTAACTGAATTATCAGCTGAACAAGCCTTTTTGGTCTCATAATTCTGTGAATGTTTCGAACCCACACTTTCTATTATACTCCACCAATGATTGAGGTTCCAAAAGAACTTCCAAAAAGTCAGCATTGTATAACACGAATTGAAGAACTTAAACCCATCTTGCTGAACTTGATGTGGTAAGTCCAAAGAAAGGACCACCCCACACAGCTAAATCAACTAAGGTTCGTGGGGTTTCGAACATACAAAAGCTTGTTTTAGGGATGAAATAATTCCATTTGTAAAAGCTCTGAAGGACTTATTTAGCACATTCAACCAACATTTGGTTGATGAACTTTCTGAAGTCCAAAATGTCTTCTATCAAATGGAACAGGCTATGGAACAACATCGTATTGAGTCAAAAACATTTGAAGTTAAGATGAATCAAGTTTTGAACAAAAATGAACGACTCTTGGAACAAGTGATGAGCAAAGATATTGTGAACTTAATTGCGAATTCTTCTGTGGATAATGATTCTGTGAATGTGCGTGAATGTCAAAAGTGTCTCAAACTTGAGACTGAGCTTCAAACGGATTTTGTTAAAAGGGAAACTTATGATAAACTGTTCAAATAAGTATTACCAGTTTCTTGAAAAATATTGCCATCTCTTTAGAATAGACACACAACTTAAACCGGAAATTTTTCAAAGGAAAATCCCTGTTTTCAAATCAAAGTGTTCCAAGTTTTGATAAATTGTTTGAATTAAATGAATTGAATGCTCAGTCCCAAGAGAAAGACCTCGGTAATTAAAAGTTAAAAAAGAATTAAATTCTCTAAGTGTAAAAAATGGATAAGGATAAAAATCAAACAGGACTTCGATAGAGATTGAAACCATTAAATAATTGAATTGGAATCATAGGGTGACAAGCTTATTTGCTGAGAACGAGCATTTTGAACAAGACCAACAAGCAAACTTTAATGACTCGATTAAACCCAGCAACGTATCCAATCCAAAAGAAACAATGTGCTAAGTTAATTAGTCAAGTCAAACTTAAGTCTATGGAAATACATGATTTGAATGCATTTCGTCGAGAAAAAAGCTTTGCAATTACACACAAAGCTCTCAAGGATGAATTAAGAAACTTAAGGAAAAGCCCTAGTTGATAATATGATTCAAACCACCCTAGTGATCCACAGTTGCAATTATAGTTAATGTGGAACCAATAATCCCCCAAATTGTTGAATAAAATGACAGCTCACTTATGCCTATATTAAGCATTCACAGGAAAGAAGCCGCAGTTCTTAGGGGAACTTAGTCGATCATATTAAAGCTAATTATCCCTTAGACCACTCTAGAATCTGCCGTAAGTAAACTAAACTAATTTAGGAGAAGCTTTCTAAAATCAGTAAAACCTGTCCTAGAACAACAGTTTCGGAGAACAATTAGAGGTTGTAACACCGAAGACAAAGTCAAAAGAGTTAAGATTCATTGAGCCCGTCACATCTCAAAAACACAAAAACAGACCCATAGCAACCGCAAACCTAGCTTCTAACAAACCTATTTTGACTCTACAGAGTAAAACAGTCTACTAGTGCTAGCGATCACAGCTTCAGGCAATACACAGAAAGATAAGATCATTCATCAAACACCAAGTAGTAACTCAAAAGAACGTAAAGTAAAGCCCCATCCCTAGGAAAGTTAAGATCTAGTTTTGACAAAATAAAGATTGTGTTGTTGATCCTAAAGGACCGCCATCTTGCAGGCATTCCGAAGCTTTAATGCGAATATGAACTTAAATGTGTTAAGTGTAATGGTACATGCTTCCTTGATAACTGATTTGTGTGTATCTTGAGTTTATCAATAATGTGAATGCTCGTGTCTAAATCTAATTCTGTTAAAAAAAATACAAAGAGAAAAGTTTAGAAGAAACTTATAGAAGGTGTTTACCAATATTGGATATATCTGGAGACCTACTGGTCGGACCTTCACTATAGTAGGAAATGCGTGCCCTTTAACTAGGATTACCACAACTACTGAAGTGCCCCTTAGGAAACCAATTGCTCTAGATAATGATACACCTAAACCTACTGTAACATTGGTTTATTCAAGGAAACCTAGGAAATCTAAAACTAATGTTCCTGTTAGCAACCCTAAGATTCTTCAATCTGTATCTGCTAACAAAAAGGAACCCAGTAAATCTTGGGGATCCATAAATTCCGATGTTCCATCTTCCTCTCTTGATGCATGCAGGTCATTCAAATTGTCCTCTGGTATTTGGACTCCGGCTGCTCCAAGCATATGACCGAAGATCGCTCTCAGCTCACCAACTTCGTCAGCAAATTCTTGGGTACTGTCAAATTCAGAAATGATCATGTAGCAAAGATTATGGGTTATGGAGACTATCAGATTGGGAATGTTACAATTTCAAGGGTTTATTACATTGAAGGACTTGGGCATAATCTATTCTCTGTGGGACAATTTTGTGATTCCAACCTCGAAGTTGCTTTTCGTCAACACACCTGCTACATTCGCAATCTAGAAGGTGTTGATTTATTAACTGGATCTCGAGGGGACAATCTTTATACACTCTCTCTTGGGGATATGATGGCGTCCTCTCCTATCTGCCTCTTGTCAAAGGCCTCTAAAACCAAGTCTTGGTTATGGCATCGTCGTCTCTCTCATTTGAACTTCGGTGCTATTAATCATCTTGCCAGACATGGTCTTGTTCGAGGTCTCCCTAAGCTCAAGTTTGAAAAGGACCATTTGTGTTATGCATGTGCATTAGGCAAGAGCACGAAGAAACCCCACAAACCCAAATCTGAGGACACCAATCAAGAAAAACTCTATCTGTTGCACATGGATCTGTGTGGACCAATGCGTGTCACGAGTGTAAATGGAAAAAAGTACATCCTTGTTATTGTCGACGATTACTCTCGATTTACATGGGTAAAATGCTTGCGATCAAAAGATGAAGCTCCAGCTTTTATTATTAATTTTTTGAAGATGATCCAAGTACGACTTAAGGAAACCGTCCGACGCATCAGAACAGATAATGGAACTGAGTTTGTTAATCAGACATTGCGTGAATATTATGAGAAGGTTGGCATCTCTCATGAAACATCTGTTGCCCGCTCTCCACAGCAAAACGGTGTTGTTGAAAGACGAAATCGTACGCTAATTGAAGCAGCCCGCACTATGTTAATTTATGCAAAAGCTCCTTTATTTCTATGGGCCGAAGCGGTTGCTACAGCCTGTTATACCCAAAATCGTTCCATGATACGCCTTCGACACGGTAAAACACCATACGAGCTTCTGCACAACAAACCTCCCGACCTATCGTATCTTCATGTGTTTGGTGCACTCTGCTACCCAACGAATGATAGCGAGAACTTGGGCAAGTTACAACCGAAGGCCGATATAGGTATTTTCATTGGCTATGCACCCACAAAGAAAGCATTCTGGATTTACAACAGACGTACCAGACGAATAATTGAAACCATTCACGTTGACTTTGATGAGCTGACTGCGATGGCTTCTGAACACAGCAGTTCAGGACCCGCACTTCATGAAATGACTCCTGCAACAATCAGTTCAGGACTCGTGCCAAACCCTCCTCCTTCAACACCATTTGTACCACCTTTAAGAACTGATTGGGATATACTGTTTCAACCGTTGTTTGATGAATTATTCAATCCTCCACCAAGTGTTGATTTTCCAGCCCCTGAAGTCATTGCTCCAATTGATGAAGTAGTAGCTCCAGAACCCGTTGTTTCAACCAGTACACCTTCCTCAACCACAGTTGATCAAGATGCACCATCACCAAGTAATTCTCAAACAACACCCGAAACTCCGCCTCCCGTCATTCCGAACGATGTTGAAGAAGATAATCATGATATTGAAGTTGCACATATGGGTAATGATCCATACTTCGGTGTTCCAATTCCAGAAGTCTCTTCTAATCAACCTTCATCATCGGACACTATTCATACAATTGTGCACCCTGATCACCAAATTTCTGAACACAATAGCAAATGGACTAAGGATCATCCACTTGAAAACATAATCGGTGAACTCGCTAGACCAGTTTCCACTCGGCTACAATTACATGAGCAAGCTCTGTTCTGTTACTACGATGCTTTCCTCACTGCTGTTGAACCCAAGACGTATAAAGATGCTTTGACTCAAGCCTATTGGATTGAAGCAATGCAAGAAGAACTTAATGAGTTTGAACGACTTGAGGTATGGGAGCTCGTACCCCGACCAGACAAAGTTATGGTGATTACTTTGAAATGGATCTACAAAGTGAAACTAGTGGTACCTATTCAAATATCCTGTATCATATGTATATATTTTAAAACCATAAAAACCAAAAAGATTTTTCATTTTTCAAAATTTTTATAAAAACAAAATACAAAAATATAAAATTTTAAAAACCAAAGAAAAAATTAAAAAATGAGAAAATATAAAAAGAGGTAATAATGGCATGTCTTCTGAAAATCGATAACATTTACGGTCTTAGAAATGTCATTCAATAATGATACGAGCCTGTAAATGAAGTTCGAGCAGAAGTTCCAAATGTTTTCAAAACATGCCAAATGGCTTGCTATTATTTCAGATAGCAACCCGGTCATCATCTTAAAGGCAAGTATTCCGTCAAAAAGGAAACTTGACCTCTCAACGGGAATTTATTCTCGGGCATGGTCTACTTTATGACCATGCAAAGGCTTGTGATTACTTTGCATCACAACCCGTGCTTCCTTTATACAAATTAATGTACGTGTCAGTGCATTTATTTGTCAAAATAAGAGAAATCTTATTTTTATTGGTAAAAAGTTGTCTTCACAATGAATCAGTGTTTTCAGTAATAACAAAAAGATTTTCACAGACAATTCGACCACTCACTCAATGACAACAACTCTTTAAATAGAAAACGGGTCATTATTTGAGGGGGAGAATTCGTCATCAAATAATCTTTTAAAATGGTCTTTCAAAATAAGTCACGGAATAAACAGATAAAGTTTTTTTATATTGAAGGATAACATTTTAAAGGAGAGTTAATTTATATTAACTACAAGGGCTTTATATGTCATATGTTTCAAACTTTATGGACTTATTTGCAATTTAAGACTTAGTTGCTTCTCACGGAATAGATTTAAGTTTATCAATTCTTCGAACACGATCTCTAGTATACGTGCGTACTAGGTTTTGCTGATTCCGAGGTATCGAAACCAGCAAGGGGGAAGGAATAGATATACAAGAAAGATAATGAGTACACGTGATAGAATTCATACCCTATTCTTATTTTAGGTCATTCCGGGAAGACAAATGTCATAACCGCAGAGAAAATCAGTGTTTAACTTGTTACTTTCGGGTGCACTATTTCAACTACATGGGGGTAGAGATATCTTGTGATTTCAAGTATGCATCATTTAAGATACTAGGGGGAAGTGTTGTAAGAAGATTTATTCTAAGCGTGAGAAGATTGGTTACTGATTCAATAAAGGCTTCCTCAAACGGTTAATCACTAAGCTTATTATTAAAAGGGTAGAATTGTTTAATGAAAGAGGTACACATAGGTATGATGATTCCTTTAAATAGTCAGTATCCTGCAGGAAGAAATGTCTACATTTGGGACTTAGTTGACTTAGGTGTTATCATTTCAACTACTTAGAGGGAATAATTGTGACATCCGGGACTTAGTTGACTTTGGTGTTATAATTTATATCATCACTATCATGTAAGGAGAAATACAGACATCCGGGACTTAATTGACTTTGGTGTTGCGGTTTCGAGTTATTTGTGTACTTCGGATATCTGGGCTTTATACATCAAGACTGCTTGATGCGGCTTGCAAGAAAGTTCTGAATCTACTCAAGAAAGGATTACTGGTTTAGGGGGAAGCTAAGACAACTTCAACACCGACACACCAACCTCACAAGCTCAAGTTACATATGTATCTGAATCTGTTTTATCCTCGAAGTTTAATGCAAAGACTTTCATAACTTGGAAAGAAAGTTGAAGCAACGCTAAAGAGTGCTTGAACAGAGAAAGATCAGATTGACAACCTCTTGAAAGAAAGAAGGTTAATGAGGAGCTTAGAAAGTTCGTTGGTGGGAGATTGTACGAATGAGACCTACGGCTCGCAACAAAAGAACCATATGATTCTAATCATATATGTTCGTCATCATTCGGTCAAACTCGTGAATGCAAAAAATCTAAGTGAATATATAAATGTGTAGTGTAGACTTTATGGTGATAATTAAGGAGTGCTCGAGTACAAAATTTTCAAGAATTTCTTAGTAAATTCAAAATTTCTCAAATTATTATACTCAGCACTGTCTTATAAACCCTCAAATATTGAGGAGGAGCATTAAAATGTTCCTATTAGATATTATGTAACATTTTATCCCCGAACGTTTAATCAATTGATATCTAAAATATCAAGGATTTAACATTTTGGATAAATGGAGAAAATATGATTAAACTGCATCTAATTTGTATTGAAATGTGATTGAATATAAAATGGACTCAATGCACTCCACACTTAGAATGTACTACGATTACGATGCACATGTTAAGGGGGAGCTTTTAGTGATGATAAAAAACTCTCAAAGTGTA
Source organism: Tanacetum coccineum (assembly GCA_026074375.1). Classification (NCBI taxonomy): domain Eukaryota; kingdom Viridiplantae; phylum Streptophyta; class Magnoliopsida; order Asterales; family Asteraceae; genus Tanacetum; species Tanacetum coccineum. The sequence goes on along the minus strand of BQNB010003482.1, from coordinate 43,233 downwards.
AATCTTTTGATATTTATATCAAACACTTTGATTGAACTTTTCAATGATTTTGGTTCTGATCGTGATGGAATACCCAAAAGACCGACCATGTACTTACATTAATGGAGTTATAAGGTGGTTAGGTATAGGTATCAAAAATCCCATGATCCAACCAGAACCAGAGGGATCTACCCAGGGATATCCACTAGTTAGTGTAGAAGTCCTTAGGTATGATACAAAAGGAGAAAAAGTAAGAATCGGGAATAATGCCGACTGAGATGGAGCTAACACTGGAACAAACCCAACAAGGTGTTAGTTATGAAGTCTCGGTAAGCATTGAAGGGGTTGAAGAATGAAAAAGAAATGTAAAGATAAAGGGTGTAAAGAAAGAAGCCCTCCATACACTTAGGCAGAAACCGGGTCAATACATAATCTGTCAGAAACACGAAGTTGTTGTCCGACATTGAAGACAGTACTGGACCAGTAAGCTGTGCCAAGAAACACGAAGTTGTTGTCCGACATTGAAGACAGTCATGGACCCAGTGACGCTAAGCTCAACCCTCCCCAGCCACTCAAGGTCTCTCAACAGACTCTTGTTTCATTTCTCACAGAGATTACACTCATTTCTATTGACTTTCTCATTCCGAGTTAGTTGATATTGAAAAGGTGGCAGTCAGCTCCAGCCTCCGATCACTAAAACTAAATGTGCACTATTGAGTCTAGAGCCAAAAGAGATCATCCATAAATCTCATTAGGACACTTGTCAAATTCTGCTTGCTAAGTCACACAATGTGAATAACAAGATATGTATTAATAGTCCTACGCATTATCCTTGTGATTTTGCCAGAACATCCGAGTGATTTCATTCACAATGAAGATGGAAATCCTGCTTGAGCCAACATCAAACAAGCTCATGGTAGGTGACTTGTGCGATTCTATACGAATCAAACTTGTGACAACTGGAAAGAAACGATGGTGCGATTCTATAAGAATCAAACTTGTTCCAGGTTATGAATTGACGATTGATGATGAATTTTTGAAATGATCAACACTCTCGATGTGTCACAAAACCACTTTAGCAAGTGACACGTCGAGTGATTTTCAAATCGATTTTCTATTTCAATCGGTGAGACAGTAACTCACTGGTTTACTCTTATCGTGATGTCTGCTTTAAGACGTTCTGGTAATGAGAACATGTTGAGTTTGATGAATCTAACACATACGTGTTAGAAAGATTATATACTTCAGCGAGAAATCCTGTCAAGGAGATTCTTCTTAAATTGAATCTACCTGATCACAGGTCGATCCTCACTGATTCGAAGGTAACTCCAACCAAACACGGGCGAATGACAAACCCATATTCGTCCCCCCACTTTATTGCTAACTGTTTTAATGCAGGATACTTAAAGATGGTGGTGAAGGTAGCTGATTCCAGATGGCTCACAAGATTCATAACCACATGCTCATACCTGATCGATAAAACATAAAGACATCATGAAAGCTCAAGTACATGTTTCAAGACTTCCGCTACTCTGATACCGAACGTCTTTCTCGAAGTGACGAAGTGTTAAAGTTAAAGAATTTCAAGAAAGATGCAACATTAAAGCTTTCCAAGTCAACAAATCAAGAATGGTATGAGCATGTCGGTCCAGAAGTCACAAGATCACAAGATGACAAAGTCACAAGATGACAAAACGAGATTATGCTTGGTTGATGATCTCACAGTGCTCAAGATCATATCTCCACTTACAAGTAAAGATAAAGGAACAAGCTCGAGCCTAAAGTCAAAGATTACTACAACATATTCACAAGGGAAAATCAAGAAATGAAGTTTACGAGCTGAAGACTAAAGATGTAGCATAGTATGCTAGGTTTAAAGTTTTGTAAATTGGAGTGACCTCCCTTAGGGGGAGATTGTTAGGAACAAGAAAAGTATCGGTCACTTCCAATATATACTAGTCTTAGCCCGTAGGTTAACATATGATAAGCTTAGTAAGCTAATATGGCCCAAGGCCCATGGAAGCCTTAGTAAAGCCTATGGCCGGCCTTGTATGTAGCATATATACCCTCTCCATGCCTTGGAGAGGGTGGTTGGTTGTTTCATTTCTCATTTCACACACAAAATAATATTATCATCCATTCCATATTACTTTCTCTCTCTAGAAACTTTCCAACCCACTTATCTCTCTAGTTCTTGCATAATATCAAAGATTACTAGTATTCTTCAAAGGTCCTGCATGAAAATTAGAAGACGTTCGTGCAATTTGTACTTTTGCTAACCTAAAATACAGGCAAACAATTAAACACACAACTGTACAGGTTACAATACGCCGTATCCCAAACCCAAGGATACGTCGTATGTAATCCTGTGAAAACAGTAAAATTACAGGAAATTAAATACTGGAATTAAATATATTGATAACGTCTAGACATGCATACGCCGTATCCATGGGGATTTGATACGTCGTATGTCATGTCTAGGAAGACATACTCTATTAAAATTCAAACAATTTAAATGCGACAAACAATTAAAATGTGACTGGGTTGTCTCCCGAGAAGCACTTTTGTTTTAGCTGGTCGTTAAGTTCAACCTTTTTCCTTCATTCATCTGGTGCGCCCATAAAGACCCGTTTTATCATGCTAGAGGCGGGCTTAACACTTTTAAAAACTAGTTTTTCTTCCCTGGCCCGTAGAGTGACTTTTCTTTTATATACATCAATTTTGACATGGGCAGTAGACATAAATGGTCGTCTGAGGATTAAAGGGACATCGTCATCCTCGGGTATGTCTAAGATGATAAAATCAATGGGGAAAACAAATTTTCCAATCCTTACTAGCACGTTTTCAGCTATACCCCTTGGTTGTTTAATGGTCTTATCATCCAATTCTATGGTCAACCTAGTATGAGACAACACTCCTAGACCAAGGTTGGTATAGGTAGAGAATGGCATAACACTCACACTTGCTCCAAGGTCAACAAGGGCCTTATTAAAACACACATTATTAATAAAACAAGGTAAGGTAAAGCTCTCTGGATCTTTTTCTTTTTGAGGTAGGTTGTGATCAACAGCGTCCAGATTCCTTATTTCACGTACCTCCATCTAATCATCACAACAGTGGTTATGTAGTCGCCTTGGGTAGGGGACTGTTTCTAGAAATGTATATTTGTGCTGCAGTACTAATACGGCGTATGGACTAGTTTCCATATGGCGTATCACAACAGTTCAGACCTCGCACCATAACGACAAGAGATGTCTGTTGAAAATGTCTCTTCAGGCCTCGTTCCTCAAGGACATAAGGCGTCAGATTATGACAACTTTGACCCCGTGCCCCCAAGACAAAATGTTGTTCCTACAGCAAAGAAGACAAATTCGTCACAACAAGGGTTGGAATTTCTCTTCAATCCTTTACTTGAAGAATATTACAATCCAGCACACGGTAATGCTGAGGACAACAACAATGATCAAGCACGGAATGCATCATTTCAAGAAGATGAATTTATCAATCCTTTTTGTACTAGAGTACAAGAAACTGGTGAGTCTTCCTCACGCAACATTGATAATACAAATGTGCATTCATTTCAACCACAAAGTCATGATTACCGATAGCTTATTAGAATAAGCTAAAATAAGATGTTCTAACATAACAAAAGTTTAGAAAAAGGATTCGTTAGCTAGAAAATCAAAACGGGTCATTTTTAGGGTTTTTAATCAAAAACGATATGGGTTTGAGGATTTAAGGCTTTAACAAGAGTTCATATATGATCTTAAGAGTATTATGAACATTCTAATTAGATGTAAAAAAGCTTATTGTATGACAAGATAGTTGATGCTACTTGAGCTAGAAATGGGTCGAAATGGGGTTTTCGGGTTTGTACGCCTAGTAACGACTTCAAGGGCTCCTTTTTCTTGATTCTTGGCTTCTATTCTGAGCACTTGATCCTCCTTGGTCTGATTTAGAACTCCATTTAAGTGGTGTTGAAGATTTGAGGTGTGATTGAAAGGGTTGCTTGGATTCGGCTTATATAGTGCTCAAAACCCTTGGTGCCCAAGTTTTATGCTTGGAGTAGGGATCAAGGTGCTAGAGTAGTGACTAAGGAAGGTTATAGGGTGAGTATGGAAGGCTAGAAAACTAGCTATGCAAGGTGTGGGGTGTGGAGGGGGTTCGACTGCCATAGGGGTGACAAGGAGGTGTTTGTTTACTTGGTGGGCAAGTGTGGTGATGGAGGTGCTTGTAAGGTGGTAGGGTGGCTGCTAGATGACATGGTGGTGAGGTCATAGTGGTGCTTGAGGTGCTTGGTTGCTTAAAAATGGGTCAAAATGAAACAAAAAGGTGTCGGGTTGGTTTTTGGTTCGGTTTAGGGTTTTTGGTTTTAAATTCGAGTTAGGGTTAGGATTAAGGATAGATTAGGGTTTAGGATTAAGGTTAGTGTTAGGATTAGGGTTTAGGATTAAGGTTTAGGGTTTAGGATTAAGGTTTAGGGTTTAGTTTTAAGGTTTAGGATTTAGTTTTAGGTTTAAAGTGAAATTAGGGTTTTAGGGTTTCATTTAGGGTTTTAGATTAGGGTTTTAAGATGAATTAGGGTTTAGGTTTAGGGTTTAGAAGTAATGCATTAAGTGCTTGTACATTGTGTTAAAGTGGTAGTAAGAAACTAAAGTTATTTAGGAGGTAAAATAACCTAGTTTGACTTTCTTGCATTATTGACTTTTACATTGGGCTTTAGAAAGTTGTAACTTGATTTAGGAGGGAAAAGATATTTAAATGTTGTGCATTGTACACTTGTACACATGCTTAAAGGCTTGCACATTTATTTTATAATGTATACATTACATATAATTAGGGTTTTGATATACATATTAACGTTTATTGCTTGTTTTGAAATAACGTTTTTGAAAAGTATGTTAAATGGATAATGTACTTGGTAAAATGATATTAAGATTAGATTGACATATTGGGATGTTTAATGATGTAAACCATGAAAGGTATGGCATTGATAGAGGTGCGTTGAGCTCGTTTCTTTTGAGATTGCAAGTTACGTTGCATAATGAGATAAAGCAAAAATTTCCTTGTAATAAAAGGGGTATTTAAAGTGGATCTATTTTAATAGATGGATATTAAGTTCATCTAGATTTAATAGATGGATAATTACCTTGATGAACATATTAGGGGTTGTTTATACCCGTTTTCTATTTAAAAAAGCTTGTAGTCGTTGTTTGAGAAGTCAAATGTCTTTGAAAAGCATTTTTCGATGACATATGTTTTAATTTTGAAAATCAATACACATGAAATAGTTTCTCTTATTTTAACACATAGCGGCTGACTGACGCGTACACTTATGGAATATAGGAAGCACGGGTTGTGTTGCAAAGTAAACACAAGCCTTTGCATGGTCATAAAGTAGACCATGCCCGAGAATAAATTCCCGTTGAGAGGAACAACTGTCTTTTTGACGACATGTTTTCCTCAGGGTGAAAAGCAGGTTACTATCTGAAATAATAGCAAGCCATTTGGCATGTTTTGAAAACATTTGTAACTTCTGCTCGAACTGAATTTACAGCCTCGTATCATTATTGAATGACATTTCTAAGACCGTAAATGTTATCGATTTTCAGAAGACATGCCTTTATTACCTCTTTTTATATTTTCCATTTTTTTTAATTTTTTCTTTGGTTTTTATAGATTTTATATATTTTTTATATTTGTTTTTTTATATAAAGTTTTCTATAAAATGAAAAATCTTTATTTGGTTTTTAAATTTTATGTATATATATATATACATATGATACATGATATGTGAATAGGTATCACCACTATTCATCAACTTCATCTGCCAATTGTTTCAGAGTCTCCTGCGTAAAACTCCGCATTCCCAGCTTGTTGATCAAAAATTTAATTCTTTCTCTGCCAAGAGCTTTTGTGAAGATGTCTGCCAGTTGATACTCTGTATTGACAAAGTAAAGTTCGATCACCCCATTCTCAACATTCTCCTTGATAAAGTGAAATCTGATGTCTATATGCTTTGATCTGGAATATTGAACGTTGTTGCAGCATAAGGCAATAACGCTTTTGTTATCACAGTACATTGGAATTTTATTGAAACCAAAGCCATAGTCGGTAAGTTGTGATCTCATCCAAAGGATTTGAGCACAACAGCCTGACAAAGCAATATATTTAGCTTTCGTAATGGATATCGCAGCGCTTTTCTGCCTTTTTTATGACCAACTGATAAGTTTATCTCCCAAAAATTGCATACTACCAGATGTGCTATGGCGTGTATCTTGAAAACCAGCATGATCCGTATCTGCAAATGCTGTTAGAGCAATCGAAGAATCCTTCGGATACCATAGTCCCTGATTAACGGTTCTTTTTAGATATCGAAAGATCATTTTTATTGCATTTAAGTGCTTTTTGTTAGGCTGAGCCTGATACCGGGCACACATGCATATAGCAAATTGTAGGTCAGGTCTACTGGCTGTGAGATAAAGGAGGGTGCCTATCATACCACGATAGTGTGACGGATCAACGGCTTTCCCTTCTTTATCCTCATCCAGTTTGGATTTCTCCACCATGGGAGTATCCACTGGGTCACAAGAGTCAAAACCGTATTTCTTTAAGGATTCAAGGGCATATTTTGACTGGTTAATAAAGATGCCTCTAGGACTTTAAGAAATCTGTAGTCCTAAGAAAAATGAGATTTTGCCCATCATTGACATCTTAAATTTTGAACACGTGATTTTAGAAAATAGGTCACAAAGTTCAGGTGTAGATGCAGCAAAGATGATATCATCGACATATATTTATACCAGAAGTAGTTCATTGCCGTCTCTGCGTATGAACAATGTGGGATCCACTGAACCTTTGGAGAAGTCTTGGGATATCAGGAACGAAGACAACATGTCATACCACGCGCGTGGAGCTTGTTTCAACCCATAAAGAGCTTTCTTAAGCTTGTACACGTGATTTGGTTTATCTTTATCCACAAACCCATCCGGCTGGCTAACATAAACTTCTTCCCGCAGATTACCATTTAGAAACGCAGTCTTCGCATCCATTTGGTAGATGACCATGTTCATATGAGCAGCAAACGCGAGAAAAATCCTTATAGCCTCTATTCTTGCAACCAGAGCAAAAGACTCTTCAAAATCGATTCCCTCCTCTTGACGGTAACCACGAGCCACTAATCGAGCTTTGTTCTTTAGTATATCTCCCAGTTCGTCTAGTTTTACTTTGTATATCCATTTCAAAGTAATAACCATAACTTTATCTGGTCGGGGTACTAGCTCACATACTTCAAGACGTTCGAACTCATTGAGTTCTTCTTGCATTGCTTCGATCCAGCAAGCTTGAGTCAAAGCATTTTTATACGTCTTGGGTTCAACAGCAGTGAGGAAAGCATCGTAGTAACAGAAAAGAGCTTGCTCATGTAATTGTAGCCTTGTGGAAACTGGTCTAGCGAGTTCACCGATTATGTTTTCAAGTGGATGATCCTTAGTCCATTTGTTATTATGTTCAGAAATTTGGTGATTAGGATGCATAATTATATGAATAGTATCCGTTGATAAAGATTGATCAGAAGGAACTTCTAGAATTGGGATACCAAAGTACGGATCATTACCCATATGTGCAACTTCAATATCATGATTGTCTTCTTCAACATCGTTAGGAATGACGAGATGTTAAGTTTCGGGTGTTGTTTGAGAGTTACTAGGTGAAGGTGCATCTTGGTCAACATTTGTTGAGGAAGGTGAACCGGTTGATACAACGGGAATTAGAGCAACTACTTCAGTAATTAGAGCAATGACTTTAGGGGATGGGTGAGCAACACTTGGTGGAGGAGTGAGTAATTTACCAAACAGCAGTTGAAATAATATATCCCAATCATTTCTTGAAAGTGGTACAAACGGTGTTGAAGGAGGAGGGTTTGGCACTAGTCCTGAACTGATTATTGCAGGAGTCATTTCATGAAGTGCGGGTTCGGAATCGCCTGTGTTCAGAAGCCATAGCATCACTCATCAAAGTCTACAATAATTGTTTCAATGATTTGTCTGGTACGTTTCGGTTGTAAATTCGAAATGGCTATACTTTGTGGGTTCATAAACCGAATGAAAATACTACATATCATCTCTCGGTTTTTTGTACTTACCCAATTTCTCGCTATTGTTGTCGGATAACAAAAGTGCAGCAATACCTGGAAAAATGATAAGTTCAAGAGGCTGTCATGTAAAATCTCAATAGGTGTTTTGTCGTGATGAAGACGTACATGGAACGATTTTGGGGTGTAACATGCTGGTAGCAACTGCTTGCTGCCCATAAGAAATAACTGACTTGTTGCAATAAACCAACATTATGCAGAGCAACTTATCAATTAAGCGTTCGAATTAGGTCTTTCAAAGACAAATAAACCATTTTTTTCCCTGTATAGAGCGAGCAACATATGTTTCGATGAGAAGTGCCAAATCTTCTCATAAAAATCACGCAAAGTTATTAACGTAATTTCCCAGTTCCCATTATCTTTTCTGATTCTCAGACGTCCACTTTAAGCCGTACATGGATCATCTTGAGAAACTTGATTATGAAGTCTGGAGACTTCATCTTTTGACCTTAAGAACTTAACCTATGTAATCGAGAGTAATCATCAACAATGACGAGGATGTACTTCTTTCCATTAACGACTGCGACAGACAACTCCATTGGTCCTACAAAGATCCAGTGCAAAAGATAGAGTTATTCTCTTGGTTGGTGTCTTAGATTTTAGGGTTTGTGGGGTTTTCTTCTTGCTTTACCCTTTGCACAAGTAGACCAATAAAATGGGTCCTTTTCAATTATGCTTAGGGAGACCTCGAACGAGACCGTGTCTAGCAAATGTTTATTGCGACCCAAAGTTCAGATTGAGACAGACGTCGGTGCCATAGCCAGGACTTAGTCCCTTTGAGGCCTTGATAAGAGACTATAGGAGAGGACGCCATCATAACTCTAAGAGACAGAGTATATAATATTGTTGCTCGTGTTGCCATCGAGATCCATCCAAGAGATCAATTAACCTTCTAAATTTACGAATGTAGCAGGTGTGTTGACGAAAAGCGACTTCAAGGTTTGAATCACAAAATTGCCAAACGGAGAATAAGTTGTGTCCAAGTCCTTCCATGTAGTAAACCCTTGATATCGTAACATTCCCAATCTGATAATCACCATAACCCAATATCTTTGCAACGGGATCATTTCCGAATTTGATTGTGCCCAAAAACTTATTGACTAATTGGTGGAGCTGAGAGCGATCTCCGGATCATAGTTGGGCATACCGTATTCCAAAACCAGAGAACAATTTGGACAACCTCTTGCATTTCAGCAGGAGTAGTGAAGATTGGAAACATAACAGGAAACTATGGATCCCAAGAGAGACTGGGTTCCTTTTTAGTTAGCACTAACAATTATAATAACCTTAAGATTTGCCTAACGAGGACATTAGTTTTAGATTTCTAAGGTTTTCCGTGAGTAAATCAATTTAACAACATGCTTAGTGTTTCATTTCACTAGATCAGCTAGTTTCCTAAGGGGAACTTAGTAGTTGTGAGTAAATCCTATTAAATGAGGCAACGCATATATCCTACTATAGTGAGGTTCGACAAATAGGTCTCCAGATGTATCCAATATTTAAAAACAAAACCTTTCCTATTGGTTTCCAAACTTTTCTCTTTGAACTTTTGTTAACAGATTTAGATATTTTGCGAGCATTCACATTATTGATAAAATACAAGAAACACGTCAAATTCATGATCGTATCAAGAAAGAATATTAGTCACTTAAACACATTAAGTTCATAATTCCCGCATTACAGCATTGAAAAGCTCGGCACAATGACAGGTTTCCTTTAGGTTGAACAACACAAACTTGTATTTTTCAATACTAGATGTTTAACTTTCCTAGGGGGGCTTCTACTTTATTCTTCGTGAGTACTACTTGAGTTGTGCCGAATCTTATCTTTTCTTTGTATTTTTGAAGGCTTGATCTGCTAGCACATAAGTAGACGGTTTTACTCCTGGTAGAAAGACAACATTGTTTGTTAGAACAACTAGTTTTGATGTAGGATGTTGTTTTGTGATTTGTGTTATCCAAGATTAACAGGCTGGTATCAGTAAATCTAACTCTTTTATCCTTGTTCTTTAGGGTCACAATCACTATTTGTCCATCAGTATTGTTGATACTTGAGCAGGTTTTTCTAATGTGTGTAAGCAACTCCTGAATTAGTTTAGCATACCTACAGGCAGATTCTAAGGATTGATCTAGAGGATATTTATTTAAACATGTTCAATGATGATCCCTAAAAACAGTAGCTTCTTCGAGTAAGTGGCTTAATATGGCATATTGAGCTTGTCTGTTTATTCACAATTTAGGGGTTATTGGTTCCAACTTCAATCTTAAGCAATCTCTGGATCAAGTAGTTGTGTCTAACAACATTATTCCAACTATATTCTTTTCCTTTAAGTTTCCTTAATTCATCCTTAAGAGCAGTAATTACCAAAACTTTTTCCTGAAGACTAGCATTTAAATCATAGATTTCCACAGACTTTAGATTGACTTGATGTAATTTAAATTCATCACAATTGTCTTCAGATCTAATTCAGTTGAATGATTTAATCGAGATCATAAAGTAGACTTGTAAGGTCTGTTCAATCTCGAAATACTCAGTATTAAGCTTTTTGACACCTATGACTAATTCAATATCTTAATATGTTTCAATCTCCACTAAGTCCTTTTTAAACCTATATCCACGATTCATTTTTTTCACTTAGAGATTTAATTCTCTCTCTCTTATGAACATTCTTTATGACCGTAGTCTTTCTCTCTGGGACCTAATGCTTTCAATGTCATTTAATTCAAACAAATAATCAAAACTATATAGAACTTTTGAGTTTGAAACAGAAATATCCCTTTGAAAAATTTACTTATTAAAGTTGAGAATCACTCTAAAGAGATGCATACTGTTTTTCGATGAGTGGTAAAACTTGAACAGTTTATATCATAAATCTCTTTTCATGAAACCCTAGTCTTGTTGAAAGCACAAGTCTGCAAGTTTTTAGACAACTTTCACCATTCAATATGTTTGCACATTTCCACAAGAAGCAATATTCACAGAACGAGTTCACAAATATAGTTCACAATATCATTTGCTGTAATTACTTGTTCCAGAGAGTCGTTAATCGTTTTCGTTCAAAACTTGATTCATTTTAACTTCAAATGTTTTTGACTCTAAACTGAGATGTTATTCCGAACAGCCTATCCATTTGATAAAGACATTTTTTGATTCATAAAGTTCATCAACCAATAAGATGATGAATGTGTTAAATAATTCCTTTCAGAGCTTTTATACAAATGAAATTATTTCGATCCCCAAAAACGCTTTTTCTTGTAGTTCGAAACCCCCACGACCATCAGTGATAGCTGGGGTGTGTGTTTCTTTCTTTGACTACCACATCAAAACCAGCAAGATGGTGTTTAAGTTTCTTCAAACTCGTATTAACCATGCTGACTTTAGGAAGTTCTTTTGGAACCTCAACATTGGTGGGTCTACTAAAAAGAGTGGGTTCTGCAGAATTCACAGAATTCTGAGACCAAAAGGCTTGTTTAGCAGATAATTCAGTTTATGGAACAAATTGTTTTTCAAAATCTTGAGAAAGTTGATTAAGAACAGCATAATCGACTGGTGTAGTATTAACTTTCTTTTCTAACATTATAGGATCCTTTTGTTTTAAAAGCATTTTTGAACGACTCTCTTCAGCAAAGCATTAAGGTCTCTTCGGAGTTCCAGATCAACAATGTGCTTAGAATTTCTCATTTGTACCACCTTAAACAAAAAGCTTTGGATTCCCCAACCTGCTGAGCTTTCTTCATATATAAAGTATTTTGAAAACAAAGAGCTTGTTTAGTGGTATGATTCATAGAAAAACCCAGTATTCTGTCAACATGTTGTAACAATTAATGCAGATTGATCTCTTTTAAAAAACATTATTATCTACGCTGTTTAATCCGCGTTTTCAAAAGCTTATTGTCCCTATCAGTATCTAGATTCTTCTTTCTTAAAATCATTTTTGAGAAGAGTAACCGTTTGCATTAAATATTCCTTTTCTTTTAAATGTTCTGAAAGAGTTTGTTTAAGATGATCAATCTCTACAGACTGTGCACATAAATCTAAAATGTTATCTTTACTCTTTAAATCAACGTTTTGTCCTTCATTCAACTCTTTAACTTGTTCCTTATATCTTTCAAGCTCTAGGAGTTAAAAGTATCATTGACACTTTTATTTTCTAGATTATCATTGGTACAATTACAACTTGCTTTGTTTTTAGTTTGTTTCAATCACAGATAATATCAGTGCATCTTGTTGTGTAGAAAAGTTAGAATTCTGAACAGTTGCTTGTTGTGATTCAATCACATACTGAGAATAAGGAATGATATTGCTATCACTTGTTATTTCAGACTCTGAATGGTTTTCACAACATTCTGACTGTTCAGAAAGACTGCGTCACCACACAACTTGATTAATCAATATTATCATGATTATGTAACCTGCAGCAAGAGCATCCTGAACCATAATGACGATTAATTCGCCATGAGGAGCAACTTTGGCGGGTGGTTCATCACAATCAGAGTCATATTGCCATCCAAATCATCATCTTGATAAGCAGCTTGTGTGAGAGATGATAGTCAAGTGGGCTTGACCTTCAAGAATTCCGGATCTGCCAAAAATGCTAGTTCCTCCACATGTAGAATTTGACCACTTGCTTGAGCATGAACCAATAACACTTTATCTTTAAACCATGATCATTCCGTATTTCCCCTTCCTCCTTGTTTAGTGCATTGTTTAGACATATTTCTTCCCCCTTTGCCAGTTGAACAAGTAACAATCATGTGGGAGGTTGGGGGGGGGGGTGGTGGTTGGGGGGGGGGGGGGGGGGGGGCCACGGGGGGGGGGGGGGGGGCTGAGTTACTCCCACTTGCTCCTGGAGTGAAAGTTCTTGTAGTACCCGCAGCATAAGAAATTTGTCTCCCCTGAACTGGTTGTATGGTTACTCTTCCATCATTAATGGTGGCTTGTTGTCTTGGTTTGACGAGTTCCTCAGCTGGTTGTTGGTAGTAGGATAGCGGGATGTGACTACAGCAGACAAGAAGGACATGCAGCATGGTTAGTAATAGCATCAATTAGATCATCACGGTTTTATAAACTAGAATAGTTAGACCTGATCTAATTGGAAAATTCATGAAAGTTGGTTGACTGTGGAGAGTAATCAATTTTGAGGGGGTTTGATGAAGAAAGGAGAATAAACGTTGTGGTTAACTGAGGTTAGTTGAATTGTTGGGAGGGAATAAGTTATTAAAATAAGGTTTTGATGATTGATTGACTGAATATATTTTGAGAATTCAAAAGGTGATACCATACTGAGAAAAATGAAAATTGTGAAACAATTTATATTTGATGTTGAGAGTTCAAGGTAATAGTGCTTATAGGGAATGATAAGGAGAACTATTCATTTGGAATGAGATGCAAACTAAAGCGAATAGGATCGCGTTGCGTTCATACCATCAATCAAACTTCATTTGCATGCCGTTTCCATGTTGTTCCAATTGGAGTCATGAATCTGATTCAACATTAGTATAATGCAAGTCTTTGACAACTTAACATCATTCAACGAATTTGCTCCATTCAGCATGAAAGGTATTTCAGAAACTTGGAAATGACGTTGAAATGCTCTATGGCATCTTGTAAATATTCCTATCATAGGTAGCATAGTGAAACCCCTTAAGTAGTACTTCGTGTAACTACTCTCTCTTCTCTTGTATGTAAACTTATAACTCATCGTACAATGCTTACAACTCTCGTTCTTTGCTTCGTTAACGACGTTCCTTGCATGAAGCACTTTGATTTTCTCCCAAAAAACCGTGGCTACACGATGGTTTTACTAACAAGAGCAAAACTTCATGTGAAGGCCTTGAATTGATTTTATTTTTTCTTTGATGTCACAATCACTTGAATGTTTCTTGCGGATTAATTCTGGTATATTCTTTTAAGTCTGGTTACTCCGATCCACTATAATTGTTATGGTCAAACAAGTGAATATGGACCTTTTTCAACAGAAGCAAGAATCATTCTACCATGAGGTCTATTCATCATATAAAGTTCCATTATGCTTTTCCACGAGTCATACAATGTTTTTTTCGAAGCATCGGTGTTTTATTGTTCACCGAACCGAGAGAATTGACTTATTAATATAATAAGAAATATTAAACTTAAATTTAAAACTTAAATTAAAATTATTGATAATAGTATGCTTATATTAAAATATCATTGATAAAGATTAAAATAATCAGCAAGAGTCGTCTTTAATAAAAGTGGTATTCAAAAAGATTACTGAATGAACGATAATCGGTTGGTATAAAGAAATTATGTTTAATTTAAGTTTGTCTATTAAGTCCATGAGAAAATTCTAAAAGCTACAACGGGATTTTACAATTCTTGACAAAATCAGGAAAAACAAGTTATTGTTTCATGGGATTTTACAAGTCAAAGAAATAAACCGTATAATTTTGAAAATTGAGTTGTGGAGTTGTTCGGTATATACTACCCTGGAGTTGTTCGGTAGTAGTTGTTCGGTACCAACTGACAAGGAGTTGTTCGATAGTAGTTGTTCGATACTAACAAACAAGGAGTTGTTCGATAGTAGTTGTTCGATACTAACAAATAAGGAGTTGTTCGATAGTAGTTGTTCGGTACTAACTGCCTTGGAGTTGTTCGATAGTAGTTGTTCGGTACTAACTGACAAGGAGTTGTTCGATAGTAGTTGTTCGGTACTAACAGACAAGGAGTTGTTCGATATATACTACCCTGGAGTTGTTCGGTAGTAGTTGTTCGGTACCAACTGACAAGGAGTTGTTCGATAGTAGTTGTTCGGTACTAACTGCCTGGATTAGTTTCTGATAGTAGGTGATCGTGTACAAACAGAGACGAAACTCAAAATCTCAAAAACACAAAAAGATACTTTTTGATCGGTTTTTTTGCAAAAAATCTTATACAACTAGTGTTACTAACCCTATAGAAGCAAGAAAAATGAAAACTTTAAGGTTTTTAAGCCGAAAATTTTAAAATCAAGATTTTGTTCTTTGTAAAGGTTTTTGAACACAAAAGTACCAAAAATGATGTTTTTCTTGATTCAAAGCTTGTACACCTATATCATCAAGATACTAGATCAAATTTACCAAAGTAAATGATCCTTTAGTGTACACTTGTGCTTCGAAAACAAAGAAAAATTGAAAGAAAGACGAGTTTTGCAAGAAAGAACACACGAACCAAAAAAATTAAACACAAAAACTAAACACACTGTTAGTGCAAATATTACGATATTTAATCTATACGATCTC
This sequence comes from Tanacetum coccineum, assembly GCA_026074375.1. Taxonomy (NCBI): domain Eukaryota; kingdom Viridiplantae; phylum Streptophyta; class Magnoliopsida; order Asterales; family Asteraceae; genus Tanacetum; species Tanacetum coccineum. Next base: position 27,843 of record BQNB010003482.1, on the reverse strand, counting down.
TTTATGTTTTGGTGATGACAAACATATGACTAGTAATACGTAACGTAAAGTGCGCAAGTTACTCGTAATCACAAATCATCAATGCATACATGCATCAACATCTCTCGACGTCTCAATATGCATCAAATGGACAATGTGTATTACCAAACCTCTGACGTAAATCACCGTCAAGGTAATTGATAAAACAAATCATTAACATTAATTAGTGATCAGAAAATAATTTTTCTTCTAATACCAACCATATTTTTTATAACACTAGACTTTTATAAAAATACACAAAATAGTTTTAATTAAATAAAAATAAGTTTTATTTAAAAACATAAAATTTGAAATTTAAATTTTCCCCCCAAAACTGCTGCCAGCTAAGTCAGATAAACCTTCCCCACAAAAAGACAAAAATCAGAGCGTAGTCTGAGGGGCGTCCCCCTTAGGGCCTAGGTGCCCCCTTATATATAAGGGACCTTCGGGACCGCCCCCATCTGACCGTTGGGGAATCCTGGCTATAAATATTGGTCCACCCCTTGCTGAAAATTAACCCTCTTTGCACAGATTTTTCCAAATACCTTTCTCTCCTCTAAATATCCACTTTCTCTCTCTAAATTATCTTGATCACTAGCATAGTTTTAATCTTGTTTTAAAATGTGATCTAATCTTCTAACCTTTTCCTTCTTCCCTCATAGAAAGAGAGAGAACTTCTGACCATACTTCAAGAATCCGAAGTTATGTACTCTAGTTAGTCCATTTGTAACATTTGTTACATATAGATCGTGTCCATGTCTTTCAATCTTTAGTAGTGTGTAGATCCACATGATTTATAAATTTGATGGTTGAAGTGAGGTTGTATAGTAATTAGAGCCTTAAAATTCATTGTGAAGTGGTAATTGGTCTAGCTAAGATTAGAACTCGACATCTAGCTTATGTCGAAAATAAATGTAAGCGACAGTTAAAGATAGCGGTTTATGTGTTTTAGGCCACAAAACACAAGTTTGTTATGTTGGCCATAAAAACATAACGTTTGGTTGTACCAAAGAAGAACTCGACATATACTTAGTGTTGGAAAATAAGTATAGCATTGGGTATAGAGGTTTTCCTCCTCCGAAAGGAGAGCTTGTTTGATTAGTGAAGTAACTCTCGAGTTGGATACTCGGGAGTGGAGTAGGGCGAAGAGGAGCATTCCGTGACCGAATTACTATAAATCACCGTGTCGTTTGCATTTCTTGAACCAATCGCTTTACTTATTTTTTACATTACCGCTTTACTTTATACTTCATTGTGTCCCATAAATTGTGTGATTGGTTATGTATCACCTTGATAGATAAGGTTGTGTATCACTTTTGTCGCAAAATATAGAGTATGATTATATTGTTAGAATATGTGTTAGCTATTATAAACCAATTATCAAAACTTCTCATATTGCGTCAAACTTTTGATTGGTGATTTTATACAAGTAGAATCTAGTTTGAAAACCTCGTTCTGGAGGTGGTCCCATAAATTCAGGGCGGCCTGCCCCTTATAAACTTAGGGCCGTCCCCTATAAATATAAATATATAGGCCGCCAGCAAAGATTGATGTAACCGTTGATTTAAAGTTTTTTAATGGAAAAGTATTCAACCCCCCCCACCCCCCCCCCGCTCTATTGTTTTCCTCGCACAATTGGTAACATAGCCACGTCGCTCTAAAGTTACAAAACAAAGGTTTTTTTAAATAGGAGTACGATCCATGTAACAAATTACCCATGAAGGGTGGATTAAAATATTAAAAAGTGTTTTGTTGTTTGATTCGTTACTAGTTTTTGTATATTAATTATAACTTCTATACTAGCTTTAAAGAAAATTTTTCTCAAAATTACTTGGAATGTCAACTTATATATGTCTAAGCGTAATAAGAGAAATGATGTCTAAAACACGAAATTTATGTGCTGGAACAACTTTTTAAAGTCCTATGTTCCACAGTCAAGTCACCAAATGAGTTTGAATAAAAAACGTGTTTTTGGGTCTCTGGTGGCGGTCCCATAATTGTTCGGGCGGCCCCCTAATATATCTGGGGCCGTCACCTTTATGGGGTCGTCGTCACAGTTTCAGCAGGAATTTGGGCAAACTTTTGAAAAAACATATAAAAACAACCGTAAGTCAGTATAGGTTCTGTACCAACTTCGCATTTCGAAGGATAATTGAGTCAATTTTCATTTAAAATACTTCCATGTCTTTCAGATCTAACTTAAATAATCAGAAATGCCAAAATACTACATAGTGCTCGAAAACTTTGAGATTCATTTTTAAAAACGTAAAACTTGTATTTTATATGTTCCTTTAGTCACGCATTTCTATTTTGATATATCTTTGAAAAGAAATTGTATAGTCCTTTCAATATATTGATCTTGAATAATTTTTGAAATGGGAAGGAACTATATAATTTTCAAAATGAAATCCGAATCTTGAGTATTCAGTCGTAATAACTAATACACAAAACAACGACTAATATCCTTATGTGTATGACAGATGGATTAATGTGTGTTTACTCTTGTTTCATCAACTTGGTTATATAGATATAAATAAGTAATCAATTACATTTGGTAATTGGAGCAATTATATAACCGTAAAGTGCATGTGCCATGTATACATTTATATGTTACTAGTTTTTTCGGATTATTCCTAATAGGAATTACGCTGATTGCTTACGATAATTTTGCAAAATTGTTTGTACATTGCATATAGCATATGATTCACTATAATTACAAGTGTTACATAAACATCTTGAGATCATTTTGGAGTGTAGTAACCACTTATGAATGAGAGTTTAAAAGGTTTTTCAAGTGTGTGGAAAAATCATGTCCTAAGAGTCATATATTAAAACCCATCACTAAAATATTTCTAACACATCAACTCTCTTCCAACAAGATACTGAAATCTTTTCATCATCTGTGTTGCGGTGTTTGGACATGGGTGTTAAATAAAATCAAGATTGTTAAATACAATGGTAATTAAGAAAAATAAAATGTATATTTAAAAAAACTTTGCTTGTGCATGCAATGTTCCTAAACACACACACATAATAATATTCTTTTAACCAAGTATTCTTATTTTTACAAAAGAATTTGTGTTGTATGAAAAAGGCATTAGGAAAATCATTTATATACTCAAAATGTAAAAACTATGCATACTATACATATCTAAAAATAGTTTTTCGACACAAGTTAAAATATAGTGACTATCTTGAAGTAAAGAAATTAACTTGTCATTATTCATCAACCTCACCTTACAACTAGTCTTAGGATAAATAGAGACACACTAATGAAAATCTATATTTGTCTTCTTTTTAAAAGAATTTACGTGCGTGGTCAAGAAAGAATTCGAATATATATCAACTCATTATTCAAACTATATATTAATGTTATTAACGAATCTAATTGATCAGAGTTTTAGTATGGACCAGAGAAATTGGATTTTTATTTGTCTAGCTTTAAGATTATATCAAAATATAACAAGAGATATTATCTTAAAGCTACATACTCAATCACACTCGATTAATATGAAAATAACGACATCTCTTTCCAAGACGATAAGAATATGCATCGGATCAAAAACACACACTTGTGTAGATGAATGTCATATGAGTCTACTTGTCCAAAAGTTGTTTCTAAAAATTTATCAAATAGTATGCATAAAGATACATAATGAATTAGGATTGATCGACCTTTTAATGTTTTAAATCCAAAATATTCAAGTAATTTACCGTTGGCAATGCCTTGGTAAAATCTCATGTTCCCGAGAAAGCCAAACATGACAAATGCACAACATAATGTAACTCTGCTCAAACAATTCAAAAGTCACAACTCAAAACTCAAACTCTCATCTCATTTCAACTTTCTCTTACACTGAGACCAAATAAGTATAATATTTTCTTATCACCAAATGAGAACCCATAACCCATCTAATGTTTAGGCCACTAGGAAGAATTGAACATTATTCCACAGAACCATATATTGCATTTTCTTTAAATAATTGATCGTAAATAAGATTACGAATATGAAGATGGATTATTATTGAAACGATAATCTAATCTCACTAAACAATCTATACAAATTAGAATAGAACATGAAAATACGAGATAGGATTTAATCTAGATCACGGAAATATCAATCAAATGACCATAGATATTGTTCCGATCTACAAGTATAACCGATCCACGGTTATTACATAAAAACACGAATCGATAAAAGACAATAAAGATTAGGTCATCAAAATGCAACTACACACTTGCAATGAAGATGTATTTATTGAGTCTAAAGTTTTCAAAATGTTGTGATATTAGTTATGGTCAAATTATACATGCTAAACTTAACACACTCTAAGTAGGATTGACGACTTATATTTCCATCAGGAAACTCATAAGTACTCCAACTTGATAAGCAAGACTTGGATGTCATTTCCGAAACTCCAAACCCGAGAACCCTTATAAATTGTATAAAAGTTTCTCTTAATATCCTAATATCAAACACCCATCTCCCAAATAATGGAAAAATGATTCTTGCCTAAATTTGGCACCTCAACGGATCGATGAATCCTTCGTCATAGATTCATCCATCGGTTATAGGTAAATCTGCCCTATAGGCATTAAATTAAACATCTTCCTTTTGTCAATATCTTGTTTAAAAGTCCAACATACAAGTAACTAAACTTTAGCAAATCATCATTATTTCTATAAAGTAAATATTCACAAGATCGATTGAGTAAAATAACCTTAAATTGGATTCTTTCATAAATACATGCAAATGTGCATTCTTTGAACACTCTGTCAATATAGAGTATTACAGTTTGTCACTCTTAAGCATACTCCTAGGTCCTAGATGACTCATTCTCTCTTAGACATACAACAACTTGCTTGCTCTCTCATTAACCTTATAATTCCACACATCTTGATTATGATTATGCGAACGCAAATTAAAGCAAGTAACGTTGATTCATGTTAGGCCTTCTAGAAAAGATAATACAAATTTTGTCCTTTGCATACACCTTCATTAGAAAAAATAGGAATTTAAATTTTGACTAAACATTATAAGACTACTAGAGAACTATTGCAATTAGAAATACAATTTGACTAACGTGAATTGCTTATCCAAGAGTGAAGTTGGGTTTTTGTGGTAAACCCATAAAAATGGTCATGTTTAGCCTGAATTGAGAACCACTAGTGATAGTCTCATATTCATTCTCTAATTTGATTAAATGACTCTTCCTAAATATGCCTAATGATAGTCTACATCTGATAATTGGTATCTCATAGTAGGGCACACTATGCCAAGTAAAATAGATTTCTCAAAATCATCTATACAACACTCACCTCACAGATAATTGTTTGAATGCATCAAGATGTAACTTGGCTCCCAAGTGTGATGAAAGTATAGTGACTTCATGACTATTTTAAAGCTCAACCTTTAAATGTATAATCTATTAAATGCATGTCTATTATAAAGGCGTTTGTCTTTTTCTAGCAATTTAGATAAAATATCTCTTAGTTTATCTAAATGACACATGCTCCTAAATGCTAAATGCTTAAATATGCGAACAAGTTTAACATGATGAATTACATCAAAAATTTAATCATGTTTTGTTTGCGTCATCTTACGTAACTTACATGTTAATTGTGCACCTACACTATGTTAGGTTAATGTATGATAAATAAAGTTTAGATGTCATACAGTCTTACACATTAAACTTGTTGATTATTGTTTTGATGCATGCTTATATTTATATGTCTTATACATCTATGTATATATTTTCTCACACTAGAATATCTTTCTTCGCGTATGGGGCACTAATCTAAATTTTCAAAAGAGTTATAAAATGGTCTTAAATCTTCTAGAGTCTTCAGCTCACACTCACCCTTTGACATCGTCTCGCTTTCCCTTTCCAAAACAATCTACTCTTTAGTCAGAATAAAGCTTAGAGACAAATCATAACGCTCTCCCCACCCCCCCCCTCCCCCCCCCCCCACCCCCCCCCCCACCCCCCCCCCCCCCTCCCCCCCCCCCCCACCCCCCCCCCCCCCCCCCAACCCCCCGCCCCCCCCCCCCCACCCCCCTCCCCCCCACCCCTCCCCCCCCCCCC